>JARKID010000004.1:1800000-2066586 GCA_029449255.1 Mycena polygramma | reverse complement strand
GTATTAGCGCGCCGATTCCGCCGCGTTCTAGCGCGTCGCACCGCCCATGCTACGGTCCAGCGCGTCGCACGGCCTATCATCTACTCGCCGCTATTCCCCAGCTGCGGCTCCATGCACTTCCCGCATACAATGCCTCGTCCCTTCCCGACGCTTCCCGATGCCTCCCGCCGCTTCCCGCCGCTTCCCGCCGCCCCGCCGCCTCCTGATGGCCCGCAGGTGTGGTGCCAGGACTGAAGACGGAAATCTTTAATGCGGATCGCTTGCCCTCTCCCGCGACATGTACATGTTCGCCATACAGACTGTCCTGTTTTTGCCTTATATATTTCTCACCGTCCCTCCCCGTCCCACGTCGTTCCAGTCGTGTAGTTCTCCATACTCGCATGTACCCTGTTGATAGATTGCTTCAAATAGTCATGGTTGACGATGTAAATTGACCGTCCTCCGAATGTGGAGGAAAGTTGCCGAAAACGTCAGATGTGTGGTTTAGAGTGATTTCTCTGGTACTTTCAGGTAGTTTCTGGTGCCTTGAGTTGGTTTCGCATATGTCTAGTTCAACGCCGATTTGGGGGCTGAAAATTTCGGGGATGTTGCATTTTGACTCGAGACGAACGCAGTTTCCCGTGGTGACTGAGGACTGCCTCTTTGGGCTCCTTTGCATCACACTTTATTTCGCTGAACATTTTATTCTGTTCGCAAAACGTGTTCGTTTGCCCTAGATTTTTAACATGTTGTGCGGGCCATATGTATGCATCGCACTGTGCTTTTCTGCATTTTTATCGTGCTTCGATAGGGTCATATGGAGCATATGCTGTTTTGGACGCACCCGTTCCCAAAATTGTTGGCCGGGGCACAAAGACTGTATCTGAATAGCGGAAAATTATTGGACATGGTATCAATCCTCGAATGAAAGCGCAAAACCGCAAGCGGCGGGCCAGAGCTGGTGATATCCCCGAGTTTCTATGTTCTCATATTTTCCCTAAGTCCGTATTTCAACCTCTGGCTCAGAGGTACATGCCCTGATTATAAGGCCTTCTGCCTGTTCAGAACTTCTCAGCGTAAAAGATAACGTTCAGACGAAGCCCGTTTTGCTGCAATCACACAGATCACAACATTTTATTGTGCAAGCAGGACTTTCCCGTTGGTCTAGGGTATTTGATGCAACATACCTGGAGTCAATATACGTCCGTGCATCTTTTTAGTCAAATTATTTTGGTCTCTCCCGTCTCTGGATATTGCAGTGCAAAAGAGCGCAAACCCGATTTTGGACTCGTCCATTTCTTAGCTGAGAGATTCCCACCTTGGGGGAACGTTTTGCGGTGCGAATGTGAGCCACTTGGGTGGTTCAAAATGTTCATAGGCCCCCGGGTGGGAATGGCAAGAAGGAAATGGCGGGTTTCTCATCGAGCCGCGACGATGCCGGTTGCCCGAGCCGCCCAAGCCGCGTTAACCGAGTGATGCCGAGCCG
This sequence comes from Mycena polygramma, assembly GCA_029449255.1. Lineage (NCBI taxonomy): Eukaryota > Fungi > Basidiomycota > Agaricomycetes > Agaricales > Mycenaceae > Mycena > Mycena polygramma. The sequence goes on along the minus strand of JARKID010000004.1, from coordinate 2,065,121 downwards.
CCACGTCACTCTCTTTCTTCTTCTTCCCCACCACCTCGTATCTCTGATTCCGACTCTCTGTGTCCCCTGGGCCGTCGCACGTCCATGCCCTCGGTCGCTTGCCCATACCTTCACTTATAGCAACATGCTTTCAGGCCAGCCTCCCGTTCTCGGCGATGCCCAGATTACCCGCGACGGAATTCCTTTTATCGGCTGGTCCCTCAAACTCGGTGTCTATCGAAACCCATTGGCGTAGTACGGGAATAGGGGATGGAACTTGGTGGTAGAGACGAGGTTTCAAGGTGTGCTAGTCTACCTGTTTCTCCTCTTTTTTTCTTGTACTGGGCATATACGCCAGCGACGCGAGCCACGCCGCCGCTGCGATGTCGACCCGCGCACGTGCTGCTAGCGAACCGGATGCGCCCGCAGCGCGTTCGAGAGGCTCTAACAGGCGGTTCTACGCCAAGGCTCGCGGAACGCGCCGCCCCCCGCGCTAGCCCTGCGTCTGTCGCTCTGAGCAGTACGGTACCGGGCGACGTAGGGGTACAACACCGAGCTGTGTCCGCCGCATCGCCAAGCGCCATCCCGCCGCTGTAGCCGGCCACGACGGGCGCTGGCTGTCCGCGTACGCTGGTGCGCAGGGCGCCGTGCGGGCGCAATGGAACGCATATTGTGACGCAGGGGGTGTACGTTCCCACAACGCTATGGGTTAGCCAGCCCGGGTCATCGCGCGCTTGCCACAGCACCCAGCGGCCGCGGCCAGCGCACGGCAAAGAACCGGGCGCTACATATCTTTCGTTAATCGAAATTGTCCCATACGTACACATGCTGTAGATAAGGATGCTATCTACCATTTCCCTAAATTCCAGCGTGATCGGCCCCGAAGTGCGCCCAGCGTCGCGCGACGGATTGCTGCCCGCCAAACAAGAATTTGCCCGATTTGGACGATTATGGCAGCGCGCCGTCGATGTTGTTGGCAAATACGGGCACACACTCTTGACGCCGTCGTCGACGACGAGCTCGCCACCGCCTGGAACATTGATCGGTTACAGCACCACCGGGTAAAAAGGTCCGGTGCTCTCAAGTGATGCATCATCTGGCGTCTCTCACGAGAGCTCCTGATGTATGGAAGCCAGTTTCTCCTGAGAGACGGTGATGTATCACTCCCCCAGTGCTTGGTGGCGCCGGCGTTTCCCCCCTCCACACGGCCCACAGACCCAATTCTTCCGCTGTGTTGGGCTTCCTACGCACTCAGAATGATACTACAAGAGATTTAGGCAGTTGTATCAAGCCGAAGAATTGAACACGTACCCAAATCGTTTGACAAGCACCGTTGTTACACCGAATCGTCAACAACGGGTCGGTTGCATCGACGCCAGCAATAATGAGGCCACAGTCGCATGATTTCAAGGGTCTTCATCACCATTGTCGCGATCTGCGACTTTCCGTTTGTTGCGCTGCGGGCGCCCAGTGGCAGTTTGCGTGACGTTGTTTTGAACCAAAGTCGGAGCTTGAGGTGTCGGCAGTATCGGTGAGACAGTGGAAGCAATGGGCTGTGGAGCGCTGACGGGTGGATTGGTGTTCAACGACGACATTTCCATGTCTGTGTGCGCGTCGGAACCGGAAGTAGTGGCAACAGCAGTCCCACTCTGTCCTGTGTAATAGTGTTCAATAGCCCGATCGACGTCGTCTTCAACAAGTGGTGGAAGCAGATAGGTTGAAGCAGGAATAGGCACGTGGATGGGATCTCCTGCATATTCCAGTTCATAGTCGTCGTCCGAGTCCGGTGATGATGGACCTTGGGCTGCACCGTGGTCGGGGCCGGACTCGGAGTCGGAATCTACGCGCGCGGCTCGTGCACGGCGGCCTCTGGGAGGTGCGGCGTCATCGTAGTTGACACCGTCGTCTTCAAGGTTGGATCCATCGGACTCGTCCCTGTATGGGAGGTGGATCTTCTTCTGCGATCGTCCTGAAAATTGAAGAATTACAAGATGAGAAATTTGTGGAGATAATTATAAGAAGAAGTGCGCACCTATAAGCAAGCCGAGACGAGTGCGCATCGGAGGTGCGCAAAGCAGGTCGGGATCCTTTGCTACTCGAATCCGCGGGTAGTTCTGCCGGTTGTCGTACAGTTTCTTCATTGCTGAGACTTCCTGTGTTAGCATGGTGTAAGGGAGAGCGACGTTGTTGAGTGAAATGAGTCCATGTCGAGCGCTACGACAATGGGCTTCGATGTTGTATGTCCAAATTATCTTCCCGCACTGAAGCGGGCATTGGATAAGATAGTTGGTGCAGGGGGACGTTGGAGACCATTTCATCGCCGCCGCCATGCTAAACGTCAATCTGCGGAGGCAGGTCGAACGTTTCCAGTCGACCTGGTGGGCTGAGTCTGTCCCTTGTCCAGTGGTCCAAAACGAATGTGCACAGAGGGGAGGGGCGGAGACATAGCCCACAAGGCTCGTCAGATCTTCTGATGCTCGGGTCGAAAAGTATGTGGCCGCCATCATGCTGCAGAATGAGCTGCTTGTTTTTTAGAGAGAGAGCGGAACGGCAGGGCTGCACTTGTTGCAATCGAGCGAATCCTGTACTGCCAGCTTACCGCGATACTCAATATCGTCTGGTTCAACCACAAAACCACGCTTTCCCTGGAGACGATGTCAGTATCGCAACGGTCCCGAGCGGATTCTCATACCTCTATGACGATATGGGAAATTATCAGACCGAACCACCTCTGGAATGGACGCAAAATCCATGGAAGCAAGTTGAGAATTGATTCCGGATGCGACGTGAATCAACACGTCGCTTGAGAATAGGTACGTAGGCGCTCCGGCCACGCGATTAGAGATCGTGGGATTCAGGGTCCGTATCAGTGTTCCTGGGATATTAGAGCACGTGGATTCAAAAGCCAACGACCACCGCCAGTCATATTGACCGTCTGGATTGTCGTCGTGTGTTGCGGGAAGGAGACGCAGAATTTGGAATGAGACTTTAGTCCCTTGATCTGGGAGAAGGTCAACAACGAGCTCATCCACAAATTGGGTGCCGAAAGAATGCGGTTGACTTGCCCCACTGCGAGGTATATTCTTTCCTCGCACGAGACAAGTGCCGCAATTGGATTCCCGACTCGCAACGAAGGAGCGCCAGCAGTGGTATCAGTGGTGATGAGGCCATTCGCAGAAGGCGCTTTGAACGCTCCAAAGCCTGCGACCCGTCGAATACGATCCGTGGAAGAACGGGCGGATTGACCCAGCATCATCTGGCTGAGGATGCTGGCCTTTGAGAGTGTTTTGCCGTCAGTAGTGATGATGTGAGGGCTCTTGTTCTGCGGCATTTCGAACGCAATTCGTCCTCGATGTCACCTTCGGCGTCGTAAAATGGCTCGGCCTCTGGGGCATTCTGCTCGTCGGGTGAGGGGCGGGATAGAGCGGGATCTGGTGCGAACGCATCTGCGGGATCCAAGCTGCCGTCCACAGCACGTACAAGGCTGTGGCCCAGAGGCGTGAAAATGTCGAAGGAAGGGTTTTGGGCACATCTCGCCAACATCTCCCGGCCGCCAGGGATTATACCTTCAGCTTTGAGCCGTCCCTCCATCCAGCAGGAGTGAAGGACCACGTTGGCAACGTGAAGATCGCCGAGCCACGATGCGGGTGAGACGTGGTCCGCTTTCGCGCTCACATCACCATTCTCGTTGATTACTGCGGGAAGCTTCAGCCGACGTGGGCCGCGATCCCAACGGGGCCGCTTGGCCAGGATAACCGATATTTCAGTGAGGTTCGACGCGCGAGTAGAGAACTGATAGATGTCGACATTCGCGTCTGTTCCGACCGCCGTGCGTATCAAGCCAAACAGCTTTTCGAGGCGGTCCGTTCCGAGGAGGATCAGAAAGAATTACGAGTCAGGGATGTCGATTTTTGCCTTTGCGACGCAGAAGAACGCGGTCTTGATCATGATCATGATATTGACGAAGGTCTGATTCGCCATGAACTTGGTCCCGCCCTGTCTGTCGCAAAAAGTATAAGGAGAAGATGTGCCGCGGTGCTGAGATGGACTAGTTGTTCGCGCAAAGACAGAGAGAGGCAGATATATGGCATCACTAGATGATAACCAAGTCGTCCGAATGTTTGGAGTGCCTGCCGTGCACGGGAAAATAGAGGATTAGCGTCTGGAGCTGCGTCTGGGAGACTCCAAAGCTCCTTCAGCAGCTGAAACCCGTAATTACACATCCTGTGTGTCGTTCGGATTCAGCAGTGTGTCGACACCAGTGTTCGCCCTAAGGGCTAAGGCCTTAAGGTCAAGTTAAGGCCTAAGGGCTTAATTAAGGGCTTAGGTTAAGCCTTAAGTTGCGGGCCAAATTTCACCTAAGGCCTTAAACATGCTTATGTGAACACAATTTTGGTTCCTCCTGGTCGTGTTGCGTACATATTGAGAGACTTTGACTCCCAGTCAAGAATAAACACCTCTCTGTAGCATGCAGTGTGGGTGCACATATCTATATAAGAAAAGACGTGGTTTGGCTAGACAAAAGTGGCGCCTGTGGGAACGGGTAATGTCATCTGTTCCGATTCCGGAGGAATCCCGGTTTATGCCGATGGTTCATTCTGGCTCCACAGCGCTGTCGAGATGTTACTTTTCAACTTGGGACCGTTTCTGGTTGGTTTAGGTATTGTAAACTTCAACATGAGGTCCCTGGGGTCTGTTTTGGATTTCTTATTCTGCTCCATCTACATAAGAAAAGACGTGGGGAGCATTCGGGTTCATCCGGTCAACTGGTTCCAGTTTGTGCCGATGGTTCATTCCAGCTCCACAGCGATGTCGATTTTCAACTTGAGCACTGTTTCTGGTTGGAACCATTGTGTGTAGTCGTCTGACACGGTCACCTTTCTTGGATTCCTGAATCTGCCCCATCAAGGTAAATCCTATGTGCCAGGATGAAAAAGGATGAAGGCAAGATGAAGGCCGAGATCGGAGAGAGAGCGCGAGAGCGACTGAGGGGAGTAACCGAGTAACCGAGTAGGTGAACGGAGAGTAAGTAAATTGACAATGCTCCGGACAGCCAGATGAAGGCTGGGCTTCAATGCTTTGTGTGACCGGTGACTTGAAGTTATCTGAATACCACTTGAATACCACGCAACAGTTCGGATAGCAAACCTGGTGAAAATCACATCATGAAGGCAGTCGGCAGAGAAATTCAGATCTGACTCTCAAAGGGAAAAAAAAATCATCTGCAGCAGTGTTCTGCAACCACCGTGGCACGATGAAGGCAGTCTTCACTAAATGCTAACCGGGTCACAGCATATGAGGCCGCTCGTCGCCAACCGGAGGTTGGCGACGAGCGGCATCCTTGTAGTCCTTCAGGTTTTCAGGGATTCAAAATTTGATACATGTATCTAGTAACTTAAAATCCGTGGCGACGACGCGGGTAACTGCTAGTAATTTCCAAATATTCTCTAACCGCCGTAGTAACCGGCAACTGGCTGGGTTGAAGTTGAGGGGGGAATTGGACTTTGGATTTACGAGTTATGGCCCAACGTGGACACACTGGACAATACCCGTAGAAATGGCAGGCCCATATTGACGATTTGAAGTATGCGGTTTTTTCGCAGTCTAAGCCTCTGAGAATATGTTTCCTTTTTGGAATTAAGGCCTTCGGCGAGGCCTTATCTTAAGACCTGAACCTTAATAATTGTTGTAGCCCGCGTTTCGCGGCAGGGCCCGCTATCGTGACTTCATCAATTTCACTGGAATATGTTCGCCTCTGCAATTTCCCTCTCATTAATTCCAAACAAATGCACAACCTCCGAATGACAGACCGGCAGTTACCCAATACCACGGCTCGCTGTAATACACCCTTCGTTTCGACTTGGACCTCGGGCAGGTCCAGAACTAGATGCGGTATTGGACCCATATTGCGCCGGGTTCTGGGGAAACCCACACATCCCGGGGCATGAACTTGGAAAAAGGATTCGGGCATCGTTGGATTGGTTTTTGGGTGAGAATGATGGTCTCAATCGGCTACCAACTTCTCGCTCACCCTCGCCCGAGCTCTGCTCGGCTCGAGTTCGCTCGCGGTAACTTAGGGTGGCCATCAAGCGTCATTCTTTCGTAAATCTACTTTATCCGTCCCCTGTCGCGATATTCCCCGAGATTGTCTCAGCTAGAGTTCACGCTGAACATACTGAGCAGGTGATTGGGGTACACCGATCGCACCTTCGCACCGGAGCGAAATACTCCCCACCAGCATATGAGGTCTTTTTTTGTTCCTTATTCTCACCCACAATCCTCAGTACTCAGTCCGCAGATTTTGGATACTCCCAAAGTCCCAGTCCGCGCTTCAGTGTAGTCCCTAGTCGCCGAGATCAAGATTTCGGCTCGGGGTTCGAAATCCGTGATCTCCGGATCGAGTCAGATGACCGCGTTCTCGACACGGCGAACCGTAGTCCTTACTCTCAAGTCCCGGGTCACTTAGACACAATATCCTGGTCCAATGCTTAATTGAGAGGCTGTGAACTGCCACCTACCCTAAGCCATAGGCAAGCTATTTCGGCAACTGGTTTGCCGAAGCACACCGCCGAAGTCCTAAACGGGATATCAACCCCTATGTTGAGTGAACTCTCTCTGCAAAAGTCTCCCTACATGGAGGAATCACAACAAAATTGGCTGGGCCTCAATCCCAACCTCTTCAAGTTGGATGAGCTACAAACCACAGTTTGAGAACGACTCGCAGGTCAGTAAAATGGGCGGAACCTTTCGGCACAGTGTGATTTGAGCCTTGAAAAATTGCTCTCAGATTTATACGTGACAGAGGGCTGGCATGTGAGAGACCGAGGGCCTTGAAGGATTTCTTCGATAGTTTCCAGTACTCCTTGCACAACAGTGAGTGGATGAGGAACACTTTAGTTAATTGAAAGTGCATGGGAATATTTGGTGGCTATGATGCCGGACTTGCCGAGATCAATGTTAAACACGAATCAAGTCACTACTCTCAAGTTCAAGGATTTGCATACATTGGGACTGCAAAGAATTGTGGAGAGTGAGTTTTGAAGGGTTGGACTGTGGACAAAAATAAGTATGATCTGAAGACTTGGACCTCGCACAAAACGTGAGAATAAAGAACGATAAATAATGCCATACCAGCACGCAAGCATACCGTGATGAGCGGGCCATAATTCCCGAGGATGATCTCTTCAAACCCTGTGCTTCAAGACAAATCACAAAGGTTCTCTGAACTAGGGCTAGGAGCTACTGTTTCCAATCAGAGGTCGAATTTCAACTCGTAGCATGATATCTTCGTACATCGTTTCGAAGCACCATGAGTAAGTGTGGCGAGATGCAGCCCAATAGAATAACTGGGGGAACACCTTAATAAGATGAACACAGTTCAAATTGTAACGAAGTGCTCATCTGTAAATACACGAGGAAGATGGGCCTGTGGCAGGTTAAGCATGCTCTGAAAAAACTCTCCGGACCGAACATGAATCGTGGAAACCCCCGGTGACTTGCATGTGAGGAAATAGGATTTTATCTAGTGTTCAAGATGGCAGAGGGTAAGGGAGCAAAACCAGGACTGTCCGATTGACTCCTGCACAGAGAAACTTAAAGTGCAGTGGAAATTGGGAGGCAATATGATATGAGAAGGACATGAGCGACGTCGATAAGAGAAGGAGTGCAAAGGACCAAGGGGATGAGCCGGCAGAGAAAAGAAAAGCCAAGGCTGAAAAGTGTCGCCCAAGCGGTACCCGATGCCGATCAAGAACTCCCGAACGTAGGTGGCCCAATCCAAACCTAGGACGACGTGGAAGTCGGTCATAGAGGTGACTTGGCAAGGCAGAGTGACAGAGGGGAAGGGATAATTGTCGACGGAAGTCGTAAGGAGGAAGGTCGTAGCGGAGGGGCGACCGATGTCACGGCGAAACTCGGCCGAAACACGGGTCTGCGGGGATGGGTAAAAAGAGACCCGGGGGACCAAAACGCCGTCGAGATAGAGAGACATTTCTGGGCAGCGAAGCAAAGTAAGACAGGGTAAGAGTAAGTGGGTTGTGAGCGAGCGGAGGAAGAGTCGTTAGGGAGGGAGCGCCATGAGTCAGAAGGTGTGATAATCAATCAAAAATGTCAGAAGGTATGATAATCAATCAAAAATGAAGTTATTTCACATTTTTCGCTCAAAGAGGAACGATTTCCTTTTTAAGGTGCCTCGATCACAAAAAACGACCCCTTCAAAACCCAGCTATCAAAATATAGATAGCGGGTACCTAAGCCTTGACTTGCCAGCCAGCTCATTTTTAAGGCCTTAAGGCGAACACTGGTCGACACGCGTTTGGCTGTTTCCCTCTGCCATTAAATGCTTCTTGACGACGGATGGGGTGATTAGATAACCCAGTAGCTCGATCCCGGCGTTGCGCATGAGAAGACTGCGAGTCGTTTTCATGATGTGGCGAAAATCCTTGTCAGGGGTGATATCGTCCGGCCCAACCTGGAGATTCATGAACTGGAGCGGCGACAGTTGGGGATAGATAGGTGATAGCTTGTCGAGCTGGAACCTCATGAATTCGATCGCGAGAGCCAGCCCACGTTTCGCCTCTCCGTCCGAGGCGAAACTGACCGTGCGATACAATATGTTATCATGCTGTTTGCGATTATGGCCGGCGGCGTTCAAAACGCGCAAGAAATCGGCCTGCTCTGGGCCCTTCTCGGATTTGCAGGTCCCCGAGATGCAGATGGGAAGGGGGTTATACATGCGCGGGTCGCGCGACAGTGCACCAAATGCTGCGACGGTTGCCTGGACATAGGTGTAAGTACTTTTACAGCGCCAGATAATTGTGTTTTACCTCGGATGCCAAATGTATACGCCCGGCGTTATATTCGTGAAAGAACATCTCCGCATCCTTCATCTCGCAAAACTCAAGAGGAATGTGCGCGCTATGCTCCCGGCAAGCTCCCAAGATCATGTTGGTCTTGTCATCCCACCTTGGGCGCCGTTCGACCGCAATCTCGTCGAGCATGATGACTCGATGGACGATCGTGGGCTTTCCGACGGGAAGCTCTTCGCCCTCGGTGTAGGCGTCGATGTTTTCTTCGATTTCTGCGATGGTGGGTTTTTTGGGTGAAGCACGTAGAGGTCGAATAACTCTATGCTTCTGTAAGGTCGTTAGCCCAGGGAGACCAAGGGCCCTGTGAAGGATATCGGCCAGACGGGAGCCGCCAAGGCGTAACGCGCAAAGTGCAAGCATGCGCTCGTCCGGAGTGAAGCCTTTGGGATTGTATGCTGGGCCCTCCCGGAAAGCGTCCGACGCACCGCGAAAGAGGCGCTCTATGAGCGCGTCGAGGCCTTCATTATTATTGCGGCTGGCAGTCACCAGAGCCGCGATTCGCGGAATTTTTCCAGACCCCACCGCCATCACAAACTGCTTGTGGCGATCAAGCGTGGAGCTTTGGGCGGAAAGACGCTGCATGTCGTTGTAGTTTGTTAGCCGTAGGACTTGGATTTGGTCGTTCTTTCGACGCAGCCTTGTAACGGGACCGCCGATGCCGTAGAAAAACAGAGGAGTGTTCTCGTTGACACCATATTTGATCCTGTCCAAGACGTTACGCAGGAGGTCGTTCGACTTGAGGGCGCGGCATTTTTGACAGTTAAGTAAATCTGAGGGCACTATTCTTGAGCAGGCTGTTGATCGCACATAGAACCGGTCGCCCTCTAAATAATAATTCCAGGGGATTTGCATGGTAGAGTGAAGGCCGAAGGGATATGCAACGTGATGATTTTGGCCGACCGGGAACTTGATTTCCATGCCGCAACAAATGACAATGTCGGGTTCCACAATTGGGGACATGGAATTAGCGCGAGGGGACTTCTGAACTTCAGGCTCAGGGGATGAATCGCTAAAATAACGAATAAAATTTCCATAAGAATGCCTTCTAAATGGCTCACCTCATGGGTGGTGCCGCCGGTTCAGAAGGAGGAGGACTTGAACTAGTTGAATGAGCATCCGGGGAAGGACTGGCATACCCGTCAGCGCTTGCTGGGGTTGGACTTCGGTGGAGAAATATCACTTACGAGCGATACCAGGGCTGGGGCCCTCCCACCGGCATCGTCTGTGGTGCAGGATGGACGAGGGGGGGTGCTAACAGAACAGGTGACACTGCCCGTACTACCTCCTTGAAAAATGAATTGATATTTGTAGCGACAAGTTTCTTCTTTTTGGGAGCGGCGAGCTCTGCTTCGATTCTTTTGCAATCGGACGTTTGATGCTGAGGTAAATTTGCGGGACCCGCCATTCCAACATGAACACTCATGAGGCATTTTGGGCATATCAGATGGCTGTCTGCAGTATATGTGACTTCAGGCACTGCGTCGCCTGTGGCGAGTGAAAACTAGGGAATCATCAGGATTCCGGTGCTCTTTCGAAGGCTGGCAACCCCACCGTAGACTGTGAGTTCCGAAACGGATCCGGTGGTTCGTCTGACATCTTCCGTCCCTGGCAATCGTGAGTACGGCGGAGGAAGACGATGAAATTTTGCAATCATGTGTCAATCAGTGATCGCAAGCTGTAGCCAAACATGCAAAAATATTCCGCATTCGGTGACAAGCCTTTTTTCATGCGAATTGGGCTTGTACGACTTACTTTCAAATTTCCTATGAAACTTTTTTTTCAAGCTCGGACGGGACCCCCCCCCCTGTCCCCATAAGGAAATAATCTAGTAGCCCGCTCACGCGGCAGGGCCCACTATCTCTCTGATCCTTTTCTGATCGCTATGAAGACCCAAGAAAAGAGTCTTGCTCATAATTGAGGTGTTGGTTTTTGCTGTTGAATTTTCGGCGGGCATCAATTGACAGATAGAAAAAAAATTGTGGAACTCCAAGGCTCGGTAGTCTCTTCTAAACAGACACTACAACAATTTGGTGCTCGTACCTCGCATGTTGTAGTCTGTCAGTAAGGTCGATGCCATGTTTGGTCGCCGCGGTATTAGTAATCATCGGAGTTTCAATACATTCCCACGCTCATTCGACGCGTCTTTTCGCGTTTCTCGCACTTCAACCTACCCATACGACGCGTCTGAGCACTCCAGACATGCAGCAAGATGAGATATATTACGAGTAGTGCCCCAATTCCAGTAGTAAGGTACATGGCTCGATTTACACATCTACACGCAACAACACTTCATGTCCGCAAACATTTCGGCGTATAACGCTGTACACATCATTCAAAAATAGAGCAGATTCAGCTACATATACATAGATCTAGCAAAATATCTACCGGTCTCCATCAACACGAGACAGGCCCGACGCGGCGCCATCCGCCGGTATGCATCGATGCAAACGAGTACACCTTCGGGAGCACGAGCGCATGCAGCGCATCGACGCGAGGTCCACGACGTTCCCCGGGCTCCTTCGGAGCCATGAATACGCTCGGGCTGACTACGCGTCGACTGACTCATATCAACCAAGAGTCTTCCTGCACGCCGACTATGGGAATGATTTTCGCACTGTGTCGAGGTTGATGATTCGTGTAACGTGGGGAGGAGATCGGCAAGCCGCGTACAAGTACGGTGCAGGCTTCAGTCCAATCGTCGAACCGGAATGCGTGCACCATGCCTCGGCGAGGAGTTCCAGCATCGGCAGAGGCTGAGGACATGCGGAGCCACACACGTTACGGACTCTGGCATCTTCACGGGTTCAGGACTGTGCGCTGGTGGGGATCGAAGTGGCGGGGTGCGGACATGTGCGTGTGGCAGTGTGTGATTTCAACGGGTGAGGAGACAATGCAAACAAGGTATGCACCACGTCACCATGTTTTGCAAGGGTCGCCACAGCCCGGCAACGAAATCGTAGCCCCGCGACGAAAACGCGTGCACGCGCCTCCACAGCGCTGCACCGCAGGCGCAGACGGAACGCAAGAGGTAGCGTGGAGCGGAGGACGGGGATGAGCTGGCGCAATGCCTTCAGGCCAAATAAGCGACAGAAAGCGACGAGGCACGCACCTGTCAATTTCGGCGTAGACTTTATCGCTGAGAATCGACCTTGGGTAGACTGTAAGCGTGGGTTGGTGACGACACACAGTCGGGCAAATGCCGCTGTCAGGGCGGTACGAGCCGCATGGTAGTCGGCTTTGCCATTGTGCGCAGACACGTCCAGTGCGGTGAAATTGAGCCATGACTTGTCGCACAGACGGCCAGAGTCGACACGGATCGCATTCGAAGGCATCCCACGTGTATTTGGTGCACCGAATTGCGGCCAGATATACAGCATGGTGTCTTGGGCGATTGACCGTCAAGGACGTTCAAGGAAGCGTCTGACAGGTCTTGCTCATAGAGGAAGACCGTCATTCACGGCGGGACTTGTTCTTGTACAATCTTGGTGGGGTGCGTCTCCTTAGGGTCGCCAGGACAAATTGGGTGCCATCGGGGGCAAACGAGAGTGAGGAAGGGCAGGGAAAGCAGAGAAGCATGGACTGCCATGGACGTGGCCAAAAGGAAAGGCCGTGGGAACAAGATTGAAGCTCTGATGATCACTAATACCGCCGTCACCCTTGCACGGTGGCGCGGTTAACTACAGACTAAAGGCTCGGCACCCTCGCCCGACCTTTGGTCGGCTCGAGTGCCTTGCGGGGTGCTTTAAGTCACCTAGGTGGTGGCCCGCTGTATGTTCGCTTCTGTGGCAGGGCAGACATGAGAATACAAGGCAGAATTTTCTGCCTCTAATATTGCCTGGTTTGCACAGAGTACATAATTGATACTTCAGCTGGCGGTGGACTGGGAGCCTGTAAGAGCTAACAACGTTCGAATCAGCCTTGATTGAATCAACCTTGAATCATTGACTTGACTTAAGTTTTGACCATTTCTTTCTTCCTTTAAGGATACATTGTCCTCCTGCAGTACTGTAGTCTGTACCCAACTGACCCTGTGTCAGGGGAACCCTCTTCAGACGCTCCTCCGGTCCGTCCCGATACCATCACGCCTGTGATCAAGCCTGGGATCTCTGCCGATCACTCCGGTCACATGTCTCTGCGCAGTAGCTATATGTACTCATGGCCTGGCGTGGGGATCCTCAGAGTTTCTTCTCTTCGGATTCCCCTCGCTAGGTGCATTACTTGTTGTTTGTAGCTACTGTTTATTCATCTTCGGATTCCCCTCGCTAGGACTCTTGAGTGTTCTCGGGCCTCGAGGTTGCCCTTACAGCAGAAGAAACTCTCTAAGGGATTAACCGGCCAAGATTGCGAAGTTTGGACTTGAAGGCTCGGACGACTTCGTCAGCGCTCCCGCCTCTCCCACTTCGAATCTTGCCCCCTCCTCCCCTGTCCCTGCTCCCGACGCCAACATGGCCGATGCTGCCGCTGCACAAGCTGACGCTCGGATGTCCGCCATCGAGAGCAGACTCGAGCGCCTCACTACGCTACTAGAAAACTCCACCTCAGCACGTGCGAACTCGCCTGCCCTGTCCCTTGCTGCTTCAGCTCCGGACCCGGGTCCACGGCTCTTTGAAAACGTCACCCCTGGAACAAAAACGGTCCTTCGACCGAACCCCCCGTTCATCTTCGACGGCGACCGCACCAAAGGCGGGCGTTCTTGCACGCGGTCCGGACCTATGCTCGCCTTGTCCCGGAGGCGTTCACCGAGGCTGGAGAGCCCTCGGAGGAGAAGGTCGTCAGGTACGCCATGTCCTTTATGGCTACCGACACAGCACAGCGCTGGGCCAAGCGCTACGCCGCCAAGAACTCCTTCCCTTTCCCGACTTGGGACTTGTTCCTGGTCGAGTTCCGGCAACGCTTCGTCCAGGAGAATGAGCAGGACCACGCCCTGATCAAGCTCGAGTCGCGCACCTACCACATGGGCAACCGGGACGTCTTCCGGTACACCGACAACTTCGAAGACCTCGTCGACCTCGCCGGCTTCAGTGACCCCATCGTCAAGGTCACGAAGTACCGCACTGGACTTGACCCGGCGATCAATCTCGCTATAACTGGGTCGAGCGACCCTCCCCTGCTCACGGACTATGTTGCGTGGCGCGTCCGGGCCTACCGGCAGTACGAGTCCCAGCTCCGGGCTCGCAACGTCCCTTCCAGTCGCTCTACGGCGTCTTCCGGTCGCACCACCTTCCCAACTGGGAAGCCTCTTGCGCCCCCCATCTCCGGTTCCGGTCGCGCCCCGGTTCCGGCTGCCGCACCGCAGGTGCGCACGCCCGCTCCGGCGCTCCCTCCTGGCATCCCAATGGAGGTTGACCGCACCAGAGCCTGGCGCACACCCCACCGTGGCTGCTTCCGCTGCGGAGACCCCAACCACTTTGCCCGGGACTGCACGACCCCGGCTGACGTCCGGTCGATCGACGTCCTCGATGAAGTGATCCAGCAGCTTGGTGGAGACCTGCTGGAGGAGCTGTTGGCGCGCCTTGCGTCGACTGAGGCTGTAGCCGAGCATGCTGCAGCTTCGGCTGCTGCCGTTCCGGAGGATTTTCCCCTCCGCGACGAGTGAGCAGTGCGCCCTCAGTCGCGTCCCCTAATTGCTTCTCCATACTGTGTAATGAGTCTGACAATACACCTCTTACACCAGAAGCAATAGACGCACCCCCCACCCATGCTCCACAGGCGGCTCCACAAGTGGCTAAAAATAGCGATGACGCAAAAAGCATAAAGAACTTCTTCTCTAGCAAAAAGATGTCATGCTGTGCAAAATCTGCTCCACCCCCCACTTGTCGACGTCGTCCCCCAGTGTTTGATGACCCGCTCCGCCTGCAGCGTAAGCCTATGTGGGAGCGCAAGCTCCCCAAACGCTACACCATTGCGGCTGAGCCCGGCACAAACTCCCTCCTGCTTCCCCTTGAGATCGAGTCTACCGGCGATGCAGTGAAGCTTTCCGTGTCCGGCCTTCTGGATTGCGGGGCAACTAGCGAGTTCATTGACACTGAGTATGTTGCTGCCAATCACATCCCAGTCTGCAAGCTCTCGCGTCCTATCCCAGTCTACAATGTCGACGGCACCCCCAACGAAGCCGGAGGCATTCGGGAAGTTGCCGATCTCATCCTCCGCTACAAGTCTCATAGCGAGCGTGTCGTGTTCGCTGTCACCCGCCTTGGCAAGCAGAAGCTCATCCTTGGGTACTCCTGGCTCCGCAAGCACAACCCGGAGATCGACTGGGAGACCCGAGAGGTCAAGATGAGCCGATGCCCCTCTGTCTGCACAACTTGTCGCGACGAGGTACGGACCGAGCGTTGCCATGCGGCAACTGCTGCCCGCATCCTGCGGCAGCTCCGAGCTGGCCCCATCCCGGCCATTTGTGCAGTTGACACAGACGAGCGCTCTGGCGAGGATGACGATGGCGAGTTTGACACTGATGAGCTGCCGGAGCTGTCGCCTGACGACTCCGATGAATCTGACGACGAGGATGATCCGGTAGAGGATGGAGACTGCATCTTCTACACGACATTCTCACCGCCTGAGGACATCCGCGCTACCAGCACTGTTTCCCAGCGGCTGGCAGAGGCGTATGCCAAAAACTGCGCACCCGGTACGGAAGCAATTCCCGAGTGGGCGCGTGAGTTTGAGGATGTCTTCAATCGGGAGTTGTTTGACTCGTTGCCCGAGCGTCGGAGCTGGGACCATGCCATTGAGCTCGTCCCAGACTCGAAGCCTGCCAACTGTAAGGTCTACCCGATCTCACCTCTCGAGCAGCGTGAGCTGGACGCTTTTATCGAGGAGGGCCTTGCTACTGGTAGGATTCAACCGTCCAAGTCCCCGATGGCGTCTCCAGTCTTCTTTGTCAAGAAGAAGGATGGAGCACTTCGGTTTGTCCAGGACTATCGGGCGCTCAATGCGATGACCGTGAAAAACCGGTACCCCCTCCCTCTGATCAACGACCTTATTAACTGATTGAAGGGAGCCCGGTTCTTCATGAAACTCGACATCCGGTGGGGCTTTAACAATGTCCGCATCCGTGAGGGCGACGAGTGGAAGGCCGCATTCCGTACAAACCGTGGGCTCTTCGAGCCTTTGGTGATGTACTTCGGCCTGACCAACTCCCCCGCTGAAAGGGTTGCACAGGAGAAGCGGATGGAATCAAGATTCGACGGTTTGGATATGAATGAAGACAAAGATACAACAAAGTTGAATCTTTAATCTAATCCACAACAAACAACCTAATCCTAAACACTTTACTACTTCGACTGCCGAGTTCGTATTGTAATGAGGGGAGCAGGTAATTAAGGGGTTGCTGTCTTAGACGTGTGCAGCGCGCGTGTGATCTGAGTGAAGTAAGGCTTGGTAACCGAAGTTATAGCACCCTATTCGCAAAGTGGATTGTAAAGCGTCCAAAGCTATATGCCAAAATCCCAAACGTATCCAATCCAAGGCTATGCAACAAGCCTGTAACGATTCCAAGTCCCAAGGCTATACAACAAGCCGGTCACAATTCCAAAGGCTATACCACAAGCCAAATCCCAAATCAAAGGCTATACCACAAGCCAATTCACAAGCCACAGGTTCAATACAATTCACAATCAGTCAGGAGTCCAGGAGTATCGCCAGGGGCGTGCAGAGATTTATATTATAACTTGGAACGGCACTATTCTGAATAGAGTAGCCCTGAGTGACAAGTCCAGATCCGAACCGTGCGTTAAGGAGGGCCGTAACTGGGTGGCGCCTCAATAACCGGGGTGGGATTCCGTACCGTACATGCCAGTGCTCTCGCTATTTTATACTGTACACTATAACGCTTACACAGAGAGAATTACAAGATTGCGGATAAACGGAGTAGGGGTGTGACAGACGATCGGGTATACATGTGTTTAAAATGAATAGAAAAACGAGTCATATCGGTAGCCAAGCAGTTACAGTTGAAATAAGAAAGATTAATGAAACTCCTGAATGTCCATTAGTTGCCTTGGGACTTATCTCGGACTTCGTGTGGTGCTGGAAGTCGAGATTAGTCCCTAGGTTCTGAATAGGGCCGTGCCCGTGAATAAGATACTCAGAAATGGATTCTACATGTTCGTAGCTTCCACTGAGTACCCCGCACTCCCTTGTGAAGAGCTTGGAAGACCAAGTTCCTGGATTGGAACCTTAATCTCCCCGTTTTGAGAGTCGATCGCGATTTGATGCGATCATGTCCGGATAATTCCGTATCGGCCTATTCGGAACATGATCTCGGGCAAGTACTGAGCTGGTCACGTGGTCCATCGCGTATCCCATTTCGATGCAAAGAGATGTAAACAAAGGCTTCAATCAAGCGTCCGGCGTCCTCAAGACATAACCGATAAATCCCCCAGATGCCCACTAGGTACGTTATGAATAAGGGAGCTCTCTTGTACAACCTGAGCGTCTGTAAGTTGACCCAGTTTTAATTGTAACCCGTACAACAGCGCTAATTCAGTATGATCTTTCTGAATAGCCCCTGCGGGTGGACTTATTATAGTCCCCATTAAGAGTAGGCTCAAAGCATAATATCAGATATGATATTATGCTTGAGACGCGCGTTAAAAAGAACAGAAAACGCGAAAAACGCGTGAAACAGGCCTAAACCCGATACACGGCTTATCATCTCCCCCAATTTTTACTATTGACCGTCCTCGGTCACCCGTGGTTATTCAGATTATTTATCTTTTATTGCCTTCTGACAGCGTTCCCAACTTCTGCCATATCTTTGTTTTTATGTGCCTCCCTTGACGCGTCGACGCGTCTTAGTGAAAACGGGATCCTGACTTAGTCACAATCCAAATTTTCTCTAAGTTCACTTGCGACTACCTCCGCGGAACGTTCTGGCCAAGCCCAGACCATGACATCATGCCCTGGCTTATTCTGAAAGACGCCGTAGCACCGCTTTTCAATTATAACACCGCCCATCAAAGCCTGATCGTGGATCCTGATTGAGCAGACGCAACGGAGGCAAATGTCTAAGACTTCATCCCTCATTGAGGGATGGATTCTCCTCTCCATTTGCTCCTCGCTGATACCCACTTTGTCACATATCCATCCGTTGGAACCAAATCCCCAGCACCAGGTCATTCTGGATAACCCTTGCCCAAGGTAATTTTGGTCCTGAATAAGCTTTTGCTCATTCAATTGAATGTATTGCGGACTCAGAGGTTCTCCAGGGCCCATTGTTTTTGACTTCGCCGTTGCTGCGCGTCGGCGCAACCGCTGCCGTCATGTCCCACTATATAGAGGACGGTCCTGGACTTCGCACGCCCATTCCCTCTCTCTTTTCTCTCCCACCACTCGCTAATTCACAATCCTCTTCCCTACTCGACGCGATGCCTTCCCAAACCAAAGCACCGCCGTCTAAGACTCCCAAGCCCGCCTCGAAGGCTACTCCGAAAGGCACGCCCAAGAAGACGCCGCAGAAGACGCCGCAGAAGACTCCGCCGTCCAAGGGCAAGCGACCTTCGCCTGTGGTTTCCGAACTTGAAGCGCCTTCGGGCGGCCAGGTTGAGAGACCCAAGCCCAAGCCGCTCAAGCGACGTGGCAAGTCCGAGGTGGTGGAAGAGTCCGCGCAGGAGGAGGAGGCGCGCTCGACCCCGTCGAAGACGACTTCGCCTGGTCCGCCCGACCCGATCGTCCACTTCAACTCGCCCTCGATGAAGAAACTCCGCGGTTTCATGGCCCGCTGCGAGCAAATCGAACCCTCCGAGTTCGACGACTGTTCGCGCCGCTATTCACGAAGCCTATCCTGCCCTGGTGAGTCCTGAATTCTCAACGTTCCGTTTTTCTTTCCGATGCGTTGGCTAATTCAGAAACTTCTTTAGCGTTTCCTCCACGATACCGTCGCCGATACCGACACGTCTGAAGAATTCCGCCGCTACTACTTCCAGTATACCCACTTGCTCAAGACCCTCAAGAAGGTCCCGACGGCCTGGGCCGACGTTACGCTCGATGTGGAGTCCGAAAAGGACGAACCGGTATGTCTCAACGTTATTCTTTTCTTCTCCTCCGTTTATTCAGAATCCTAACCCTGCAGTCGCTACCGCACCGCGGGTTCAAAATTCCGAACGAACTCCCTCCGATGCTCCCCAAGTCGTACGCCACCGCCAACCGGGAGGTCGACGAGGACGACCTCGTCAAGGTCGTTCCGTACCTGTACCCGCCGGCGGAGAAGGAGAAATCCTACTCGCCCTCCAGCAAGGCCACCACTCCGGAGCCCGAACCAGCCGTTGAAGACCAGCCGGAGACCGACACCCGTCGTCTTCGTTCACATGGAAAGCCGGGCCAGAAGCAGACTGGTAAGTCTCTCCCGCCTCGTTTCTTTCCTTTAATTTCTCTTCGTACTATTACTGATCCTTCCTTATTCAGGACAGGAAAAGCCGTACGATAATACATCTATCTCCCGTAGTTTGTCACCGCTGACCGTCTGTTCACCAGGCCGGCCAAGAAGCGCAAGCGTTCGGGGTCTAAGGGTAAAAAGGCGCGTCTCCGTTCCTTTTCTTTCCCCGATAGTACTGACTTTCCAAATATTCAGAAGCAATCTGGCAAAGGTGGCGGTGGCGAGTCGGACAGCGGCGAGGTAAGCCCCTCCTTGTCTTTCGTCGCTTATTCACTAACCATTCTTTTATTTACTTCTTTTAGTCGGAACCGGAAGAGCAGCCTGCCAAGAAGGTCGTCAAGCAGGCGTCTGGTTCCAACGTCAAAACCAAGAAGGACGGCGTCAAGGCCATGGACCCGAAGGAGTTCGGCAGGCAGGTGGGTGCTGCTGCCACCGAACTTCTTTCGCGTCGGATCAAGAGTCGCAAAGGCGAGGATCCCGGTAAGTTTCCTTATTCAGAATCCTTGTTCAATTGACGGTTCTGATCTTCGACACAGGCATGGACTTGGTCATCGACCCCGGCGAGCATTCTACCCATCTCGCCATCCTCCGCAAGCACTCGTCCCCGCCGACGCACTTCTACACCGGTCTCGCGCCCAAGAATATCATGCGCGGCTATCCGACCGAAACCAGCGCCCGCGATATTCCCCAGGTTTCGTTGGAGGAGGTAAAGGAGTTGAACGTTGAGGACGCTATCGCCGTACGTTCATCCTTTCTCCTCTTTTATTAACCCGTTCTGACTTTGGATGCCCCAGCCGTCTTTCTCCTGCGTGATTTGCCTTATCATGGGCAAAGAATGCAGAGTCATCGGCTTCGGTGGCACTTGTGGTTTTTGTCAGTCGCACAGCTTGCGCTGCACTGACCACATGTCCGCCGAGGAGATCCTTCTCGTTCACCGTCGCCTGGGAAGTCTCTTCGCTGTCTCGTCTGACCGTAAGTCGATTTTAGTCCTAATTTTCTTATTCAGAACTGACTTATTCTGACTTATAGTCCACGAAGTCGCCTTCCGCGAGGCTCTCAACGCCCAACGTCGCGCTATCGAGTTGCAGAAGCTGGCGCACGACGCCTCCAACGAGGCGTCTGTCCGCTTCCACCACCTCTTCTCGCTCAGCACCACGATTATCGACGCGTTCGGCCCCCAGCTTTTCCTTGAACACTTCGCGCACGAGGACCAGCCCGAGCTCGTCATCGAGCACTTCAACGCTCAAGTCGACAACTACAACGCGATTCGCCACGGCACTTCTGTCCCTTCGTCGACTCACGACTGTGCTTTGGCTTGGGACAAGCTCCTCGCCGGCGACATCCTTCAGGACGACTTCGAGATCCCGATCTTCTCCCCGACGCTCAACGACTACCTTCCCGCCGGTATCGCGAAGGACAAGGGCAAGGGCAAGGCGAAGGAGAAGGAGGAGAGGTCGAAGGCGAAATCGAAGAAGACCTCTTCTTCTTAGGTGTTCTGACTTGTCGCGACGCTGTTCTGACTTGGCCGTTTTCTTGTCCTTGTAACTATTCCTACCGCCCCTCTTATGATACGGACTTCAGGTAGAATAGTTTACAAGCCTCCAATTACCTACGCGAATATCCTGTATATATTGTACCTGCGAATAATCTTTCTTGGGTTTTATTCGTGCGAATTTCGACTTAGAAGATTTTTCCAGTTCAACATTCTGAATAGCGTCGGTTCGAGACCCGAGATAAGATAGCCGATTAAGATAATCTTGACAGATCTCTTAGCGATTATTCTTATCTTGACACGGTGGCTATGTGATGCCATCGT
The DNA here is from genome assembly GCA_029449255.1 of Mycena polygramma. NCBI lineage: Eukaryota > Fungi > Basidiomycota > Agaricomycetes > Agaricales > Mycenaceae > Mycena > Mycena polygramma. The sequence goes on along the minus strand of JARKID010000004.1, from coordinate 2,044,084 downwards.
TGGTCTTCAACATGTCAGCACGGCTAACTGAATCTGAACTAGGGGTACTTTTCGTCTTCCCCTCTTATGTCCGTCTTCTATCGTCATGCCTTCGGCTCTGTGGAGATAGAGCATGCGTCATACATGTTAGAGCTCTTCAAGGTGCGTTTCTAATCATGCTTCTAGTTTCTATCGTTTCCAAACTTAAACATGATTATAGCCGACTTATGCCTGCCAATGCTGCACTACTGCTGGCCGTGAACAAGAGTGTAGTTTTAACGGATGGGGCCGTGGATGCGGTCCTTGCGAGACCCGCTACGAAGGCCACTGTTTATTCCGCTTCAACTACGGTTGGATGGACTTCATGACTCGTCAGGAGTTCTCTCAGAATAGTGCGTCTCCTATTGTTCTGAATAGCATCCTAAATGCCAAACACTGGTTTCTAGGGATGCCCTGGGGTCTAGACTTGTTCCTTGTAGAGGATTTGGTCCAACACGTCCCAAGTATTCTGAAACTCCAACAAGATCGTCATGACCGGACGATCAGTTTGCTCACTACTCGGGTTAACTCTGTTAACTCTTTCGTTGAGCTACTCTTATTGGGCAGGAATTGGGAGTCCCTTGGTTATTCTAAACAGGCTTTGAAACTCGTAGCAGACCGTCGCAGCTTTCTTCGTTTGCACGAGAGTTCTCTGCTTACTGGCCCGTAGTTGTCCCCCTGTACTCGTATATATTATCAGACTTGGTTTCAATTAACCCTATCCATCTGCCGTGCCTAAACCCTGAAGGTTCTGCGGATTCTGAATAGCGGTTTATCGAGGAGCCATTTCAAATATTAATACAGCACGTCCCATCTAGCTCAACCGGACAGAGCGCCAGATATCGGATCTGGAGGTTACGAGTTCGACCCTCGTGGTGGGCGTACGTTTTGTTTGCTTCGAACTCGATGTTTGAACTTTGCTCTTGAACCTTTTATTCGAACAACCACGAGAACGGTTATTCAGGATGACTCCTGTGTCGCCAGTTCCACCTGATTATTCTGAATAAGCTTGTTAAAGCCAGTTTTCACATGCAGTCTTGGCTCAATACAATTTCGGCCCAAGCCTATTCTTGTGTTGACGTTTCCCAACCTGTAACTAACTGAGAGGAGTTGTATTCAATAGAGTTGGCGATTTCAGGGATGCGCGAACAATCGTGAGATTTTCGCAAATTCACTGAGTCCCTCCCCCAATTTTAAATATCAACTGTCCTCAGTTGCCAGTCGACTCGATGCCCTTATTCAGGAAAATGTTTAAAGCCCTGGAACGCTTTATTCCATACGTCAAACTCTTCCAGAACTTCGCCCTTCTTTTGCCCAATATGCCTGGTGTTACCCCCGGTCCTGAACATCTATCCAACAATGCACTCAGCCCTCCGCCTTTCGTTCCGCCTGCTGAGCTCGCGGACGTCTACCCAGAGCTGCTCGACTCTATGCAGACTGCCCTGTACATGAACTTCCCCAGGCCTGAGCGTCAGCTCCGGATGCTCGACGAAACTGCTCAACTCATGGTGTGTCTCAGTCTTTTCTGAATAAGATTTCCATTAATGTCGATCCTAGGCTCGTCTTGCGCCGCACGCTCAGCTTATCTCCACTGTCGACCCCATCTATCTCGACTTCTCATCCGTTGTCAACAAGATGAAGCAGTTCGCTCCCGCACCCCCGACCGATGCTATTCGCAAAGTCCTCGAGATGGGCGATACGATGAAGAGACTTCGCAAGCGCGCTTCTACCAACGCCAAGCAGGCTGCTGGTCAGGCCATGGAGCACAATCGTGCCGAGAAGGAGGCTGCTAAGGAGTTGGCCCAGCAGGTCAAGAAGGTACGTCTCACTTCATCGCGAATTCTTGGATTCTGAATTATATTTCATCCAGACTCGCAAGAAGAAAGTCGTTTCCCCTGAAGACGTTCCTACCTCGGACGAGGAGGAGGAAGGGACTGCGGCTGATGAGGACGTGAACATGGAGGACGCTCCCACCAAGGTACGTCTCCCCCAATTTTAAATATTCTCCCACGGTTTAACTTACGGGATCAATATTCAAAATTCAGAAAGATCGTGATTCTTCTCCCGACGTCGTTATCCTTGACGATCCAATTGACTTCGACAAAGGTGCACAAGTCGTTATCGTGGGTGGCAAGGTTGTCCCTCGCCCTGGCCACGAGCAGGACCTGAACACCATTATTCAAAAGACCGTTGAAGCCAACAACGCCTCCTGCTGCCCCGGTTCGTCTCTTATTCAGGATCACATCTTTAACCCGTTGACCTCGTTTTAACAGAGCAAAGGGAAGAAGCGCAAGGGCGACCGTGATCGCGCCGAGGTCATTCGCTTTCCCTACGTCCATATCAACCGAATTGACCGAAAGTCGAACGCGTATATCCAGGCTATGAACGTTATCGCGAAGACTGCCCCGGAGGAGGCTGCTAAGGTAGCCCTTTTGTCTGAGATGTCCCCGCCGGCCAAGCGCAGGCGCGGCCGGCACGACTTCGTTGATTTCGAACAAGGTGCTCACGATGTCCCACAGGGTACGTGTTGCTCCTTATTCAGGACCGCAATCTCTGATTGCTTCCTCAGACAAATTCGCCAAACTTTCCCCTTCGAAGCCTGGCGACGCTCAGCAGATTGTCGCTCACGCCCGGAACGCTATGACGAGCACCGCTGGGGTACAAGTTTCCAACACAGCCCTCCTTCGCGCGGAGTTCGACACCCGCAACCGCCTTGTCAACGTTATCGCCCGCCTTGCAGCTGACTTGTCCATTCACGAGGTCTTGGTCGGAAAACACGATGAGATGGTCAACCTTATGAACGAGCGCCAGCTTTCTGCTCTCAGCCAGCTCCCGTAGGTCACAGGTTAGCTTTACTTCCTATAATCGCATCCCAGCTTATTCAGAATGGTCGATTATAGAGAACCAACTTCGACACTCAATCCGTGCCCCTTCCCCAACTGTTCCTGTTCCCCTCATCCCGTCGACGTCTGCCATGATTCAGTCGACCTTTCCACGCTTGACATCCCCACATTCCTTGATAGCCCGGTTCAACTTTCCTAGATAGCGTATTTCAGCCTTCTATTTCAGTATACCCCGTCTCTCATAGTAGGACATCCGCTCTTTAGATATAGGCTTCCGCACTCCTTCAGCCTATATCCATTTGTAACCCCCACTTGATTTCCGTGAATACTATTTGCCGTTCCGATATAACCCCTTCGTCCTGAATTAGCCCGTGTTTATTCTGTATTACGCCATCTTGTCCTTCTTGCGCGAACGCCTCGAACGTCTGGGGTTTTCAGCATCATAAACAGGTCCAGGGCCTAGGTCAACATCTTCTGGTTCTTCATCGCTCTCATATTCCTCGGAAAGTTCCGCAGGGTCTACCTTCTCCCATCCTGGCACCAGCGTAACCTTGTGAAACTGCATATCCTTGCCCTCATATTCGTCCGGAACTCCCTCGTCATTAACGAGTTCGTCCAGTTTTTCTGCTGACATATCTATGAGCTCCTCAATTTTATCTGTAAGCCTTATACGCTTGCGCTGTTCAAAAGGAATAGCTCTAAATCGGCCGATCTTTGAGTGGTACATTGCACCATTCATTTCACAGCACAAGTAAGAACCACCCTTCGTCTTTCTGACTACCACCATGGGTCCCAGGTATCTGGGTTCCATTTTACTATTGAGAGATTTCTCAACCGTCGTGTTCCGAATAAGGATCAGATCACCCGGTTTGAAATCATAATCCTCGATGGTGTCTTTGTGAATACGCTCGTATCTCCTCACCGCAGCTAGCTTCTCTGCAGACACCCTTTTACGCATCTCTTCAATGTGTTGGGAGTGTTTGGCCAAAGCTTTAGCCCTCAGACCTACGAGTTCGGCCGTCGTGATAATAGTATCAGGATACTCTACCAACCAAGTCGATTCCTCGATATCCAGGGGAATCGTAGGATGGGCCCCCGTAACTGCAAAGTAAGGTGTGCATCCTAGTCCTCTCCTGGCCGTGATTCGGTCTGCCCATATCACTTGTGGAAGGAACCAATACCATTTCCTGGTGTCGCCTCCTGTTGCTTTGTACAAAGATTGCCGCATATCCCAATGGCCCCGTTCAACCGGTCCATTTGCCTGAGAGTTATATGGAGAAATCCTTATTCCCGTGATGCCGTATTTGGCGTTCAACCATTTGATTGCAGCCAGAAATTGCCCTGCGTTATCCGTAACAATCCATTTAGGACAACCCCACCGGCATATAATTTCTTCTAAAAGGAATCTGCCGAGTGCCTCGCCATTATCAGCTCTTAGTGCCCTAGCCTCGAGCCAACGTGTTAACGAGTCCCTGGCCGCCACTACAAGTCTGTGCTGGTTCGATACGGTGCCCATAATCATAACATCAACATGTATCTTCTGGAAGATACTGGGAGTTAATGTCGCGATTGGTGGTATTCGCAATAACTTTTTCTGCCTTGCCTGACAAAGTCGACAGGTTTTCACATACCAACCGATGTCTTTCTCCATTTCCGGCCACCAAAACCGGTTCTCGATTAGTGACTTCGTAGAGTAGACGCCCTTGTGGCCCAGACTGTCGTGCGAGGCTTTCATCATGTACATACGATGATCCTTCTCAACAACAAGCCGGTGCTGTGAATCCTCCCCCTTTCTGTAGAGCCGCCCTTCCTTATTCAGGAAGAACTGTTTCGCATACCTAATGAACAACTTATACTTTTTATTGGAATAGCCTTCCGGCCTCTTAAAAGGGTCCTTCAACCATTCCTTAACAAAGTGAAGCCGTTCATCAGCATTTATTGCCCCTTCAGATCGGTGGTCCTCAGGATAAGGTTCACGCTTCTCTGGATCCCATTTGAAATCCGTATTCGGAAGCAAGCCCTCTTCTTCCTGAATTTGACTCATGAGGAACTGGGGCATGGCCACTTTTTCAGACTCATAGGCTTTCTGAATAGCGCTGTCCATGGTTAAACGTTCCTCATACGCTTTGTCGCATTCACACTGGAATTGCGAGACGTGTGTGGCCATTTCAGGCAGTCCTTCTGGACTTTCGTCTGCAATTCTCTGGTAATAGCCACCCCGCGTGTCAATGTCTTGTTTGAACTCGTCCAACTCATAAGGTTGGGGAATATCTTTTTCCCAATCCTCATGGTCTTCCGGAGGAGGGTTTTCATCATAACCTTCCTCTGGGTTTGCATGGATAGTATCGCCAGGTTGTAATTTCCGCCTTGATAAACCGTCTGGGGAGAAAGTCATTCCCCGAACATGCTTAAGTTTAAAGTGGAACATTAAAATCTGTTCGATCCATCTATTTATGGTTGCGTTTGGTCCCATACCAGGATTGGCCAGCATGCCCTTGATGTACATGGCATCTGTCTCAATCACTAGTCTCCGACAACCAAGCAGCCAATATTGCATGTGAAGGAGCGCCCGCAAAAGTCCGTACAACTCCCTTTTAGGTTGAGAGAATCTAGCTTCTCTCTCGTTCAAAGGTATGGAATCGAACTTTGCGTAATATTTCTTGGTTGGGTCATCTGGATCTACTTGATATATTTCCAGTCCTACCGCCATCCAAGAAGTGTCGACGGCCATTACTACATCCGAAAGCCAATCATAATTGATTGGTTTTAAGGCTGCACAATTCTGAACCGCTTGCTTGACTGCTTCCATACAGGCTTCCTGTTTCTCTGACCATTCCCATTCCACATCTCCACGAAGGAGCTTTGAAATCGGCCTAGTCAGAACAGTGTAGTTCTGAATAAACATCCTCATAGTCCCGACAACTCCGAGGAACTGCCTGACCTCTGAAATATTTTCCAACGCTGGCCATCTCGTTATTACTCCAATTCTATCCTCTGATGGCCGTCGCCCTTCGTACGAACACATATGTCCAACGACTGCAAATATTGCCATGCACAGGAAAGCCTTGAGTCCCGAGAATGTTCCCCCACAATACTTGATCCGTTGCACTATACGGTTCAAATTTTGAAAGTGCTCCCATACAAACCTACGAATTCCTGGGTTAAACGGATGGGTCTCGTAATTCCCATCCGCGTCCTGGTATCGAGAACCAGGGCCCCTAATCGGAACATCATCGATATATGGAATGGTGACATGTGGTATTTCGTCCCGGAGGATGAAAGTCACATCGTCATGGAATATAGGTACCGAATTAGTCCACCCTTGAGGTAGCTTCACTAGCCGTAAAGCCCCGAAAGGTGTCTGGAATGTCGTAAAGTCCCTTGAATTTTCATCCAAGTCTCTATGATCATATCCTGAATAGAGGTCGAGTACCGCTCCACATGCCCGCCCAGCGAAATGATTTGCCAGTTCATCCGTTGCAGGTGGTATTCCAGAATGAGCAATGGTCACTGCGTTCAGTGGTTCAAGGGCATGTACAAGTCGAACACTTTTGCCATCCTTCTTGACTACACCAAAGAATTTCGTGCGGTAAGATGCATTAGAAGGTTCATAGACTCCAGCGTCTATTTTATTTTTAATGATCTTACATACTTCCTCCAACTGTCCGCGCGGAATGGGGATGCTCTTTTCAACCCAAACCTTGTGTTCAACCACCGGTATTTCAACCGGAGGGAAGAAATCATGTCTAAAGCTCCCGCGTTCCGAATCATCCCAGGCGAAGGCCTCATTCTGAATCATCATAAAATGATGCAACAGTTTCCGCTCTTCCAGCCATAGAAAATCTCCTGCGTGAATCTTATCAATGATCTCTTTCCTTTCCAAAGTATATCTCCCAGTAGGGCAATAATCTCCTGGATTCGGCGATAGTCCCGGCATATCTTTTAACGGATCTCCGGTTATCTCCCGCTTTATTCGGAATTGCTCAGGTAACTCCCCGTAGACTGGTCTGGTCTTCAGAGCTACTGGTTTATATTTCTTTGTTGCGAACACGGATGCAACCGGTTCTCCTGGTTTGGCCTTCGCCGTACCTGATGAATCTCGTTCATCCGGGTCCAATCTCCAACTCGGCCCACAACACTCGCATGGGTCCGAACGATCCTTAATTGTTTCTTCATCAACAGCGTCTAGAAACACACTTTCATATTCAGAATCCTTATTCAGGACTTCTGAAGGTTCAGGGTGTATCCAATCCGCCGTTTGACAACAGTAGCACCGGATCTTCGGATCATTCGTGTGTTTCGCACGGTTCGATTTCTTCCCCTGATCCGTACTTTTCGGTGATTTGACCGGCCGCACACCTGAGTGTTCCGGTAATCGTTCATCGAAAGTGAAAACCTGGTAAGTAGTCTCGCCGTCCTTGGGTTTATGCAGTCTAGGCTTTGGAGACACAAACTCTTGTAAAAGAGTCGTTGCCTTAACGTCGGCTTTTAGTGAAGCACTATTAGTCGAGGCCTGCAAGTATGCCGTATTGAGTTCGTCCGTTGAAAAGTTTATGCCGTTCCGGGGTTCCAGATATCCTTCAATCTGAAGTTCACCATTTTTATCAAAACCAAATTTCAGTGCTAGGTCTCCTTGAGGGCGGTCAATCCCTAATTCCTCGAACACGTCTGAAAATCCTGTTTTGACTCGGCTTGCGGAGCTGATGCCGCTGGTTGGTGAGCAACTCTGATAGGATCGCCTTCCTCGTCCTCAACCTCAGTAATGGAAGCCTTAGGGCTGTTCGCCTTTACTGAGCCTCGGTCATAGGTTGGCACAGCTACTCTTCTTTGCGTTATTGGGTCCTTAAGAGTGACGATGGTGGTTCCATCACTCTTATTCTGAATAGTGCTTTCAGTCAACATTTCGAAAGGTCTGCCTAAGAGGATATCATAGGGCACTCCATCGATGATGTGGACTTGAAGGTACACTGTCAGGTCCCCGAACGTGAATGGTACATTCCGGGCAAGGCCCGTTGTCTTTTTCATGGTACCATTTGCGCTCTCCATCCAGATAACAGTATCTGGATCCCACGGAATTTTTAACCTCTCTGCGACTTTCTGGTTCATAGATATGATCATAGACCCAGCATCACTAATCGCTTCGACGTGTATTAAACCGTTGACCAAAGGAAACAGGACTTTTATAGGCCCCGTGTCGTTACTCATGAATTTCAGGTACTTGAGCGCCATAAACACTTGTTTCCTGATTTCACTTTCCCCAAGGGTTGATAAATAAACTTCATATGGATCAGGAGCGATGAGGGCACCGGCGGGTACATTGACCAAGTCTCCGCTGCTTTGAGTAAAGACTCTGACTTTTGGCAATTCGAGTATATCCAATGCGTCATATCTTAAGGTATCCTCTTCTTCTGAATAGTCCACCGGGAGCTCATTTTCTTTTTCAACCATTTGTGCCAGTACAGCGCCTTTGTTAGGCTTTAAACGCGACTGCCTGGACTTGGTTATCTGTGTCTTGAGTTCTTTTGCCACCTCAGGAGACACAGCGGCCATTTCTTCAGCGGACATTTCAAAGTTCCCGCCTAGAATACGCCTCGCAACTCTCTTCACGGTTTCAGCCTTATTAAGTGCATGCCCAACTTTATAAGCTTTCTCAGTGGGCAATGGCAAGGGTTCCGGATAAGAACCTGTTGGTTCAGGTTTCCCTTTCTCCGGGAACATTTTGTCATATTTGATTTGGTAAGGTTGTTGCTCTTCGTCAGAATAATCATCGTCCAGTTGAATCTTAGATCCAACCTTTCGTGAGTCCTCTTTTCGGGAGCCCTTATCCTCCTCAATGACGTCTTCCTTGGGTTTCGGTTCCATATGGCGACGGATCATTAGAACTATCATGTTTTTAAGCTCTTGAAACGTCCCTTCATGATCTCCACCCCATTTAAACGGCCTCGTTTTCCTCTGTTGTAGCATATCCACAAATGGTTTTACATGCTTTGCAAAGTTCCAAATGTGGTCTCTATATGCATTCATCATCCCCAGCATACTCGCAACGTCGCTGTAAGTAATCGGCCTAGGCCAATCTTTAATTCGAGCGATGCGTTCCTCCAGTTCTTCCGAATCTCCCAGTTTAACCCTCCAATTTTCACTCGTATCAGCCAGACCCTTTTCCGTTTCAGTAGCCACTTGTCGGTTCTCCGGAGGCTTGGCTACAAGGGATTCTGAATTACCAGAATTCCTTGCCTCCTTCCTCGAACGCTCTAGAAATTTGAGTTAGCAGGTCCTTCCGAACCTGCCCCAGTTCGTGTTTGAACCAACTGGTTTTGAGCATTGCCTGAGGCCTGAGTGTTCAGCCCATTCAACAACTGCACGAATTGATTAATGTCCCACCCCGGCGGCAACATCGGCATATTCGGAATAGTGCCCTGCCCATTATTCACATTTCCAGCTACTTGAACTAGCTGCTGATGCGCTTGAGGAGAGGGTACTACCTGATTGCTTATCTGCACGGGAATTTGGGAGTTCATCATTTGTACGCGCATGCTCCTCAACTCATCATCCCGAGTGTCGTATATCAAATTCATCTGGTCAGTGTTCTGATCGAACCCATATTGAACCATCTGAGTTTGAGGATTGCCAAGCCGGCCAATCTCTGAGCCCTTGCGTTTGCCTAGAGCTACCCAGTATTCGTCGACACGCTCCTTCCTGCTTTTACTTTCAGGAAACCTAGGAATGTACCGCCCGTCACCGAGCCTGATTGTCCCATTCTCGACTTTCACATAGCCCATGTCAATATGTTCTTGTTTATACGGGCAATCTTTCATGAAGTGCTCCAGGAGCCAACAATAAAAGCAAGACATATCTTTTTCACCACTACGGTTACTCGAGTTACGATTATTTCCGCTCCAATTATTGTTGCTGTTACTCTTCACTACTGAATTCGAATTTCCTTGATCATTATTTCCGTCAGACTTCCCTCCGTTCTGGTTATTATCCATGTGCGGTGGTGTCTGTCGAACATTCTGACTAAAGGACTTCTTCAGACTAGCATCAATCTTTTCTTCGATCTTTTTGTCGACAAGATCAAGTTTATCATTCAGATGCGCTAGAATCTGAGTGATACCCTCCATCTCTTTCTTCGTGGAAGACTCTCCTTTGGTGGATTGGTACTTAGATCCCGAACTACTATACTTGGAGGAAGAGCCAGTCCAATTATCGGATATGGCCTCCGCTATCCCAATTATTTCGCTCAAGGGAATCTTTGCTCCTCTCCTTTTAACCAAGGCGTCCCCCTTTTCTCCATCCCTGTCGGCATGATCTCCTTCAGCAGCTAATTGAACCGCTGAGGGTTTGAGAACTGAGCTTTCTGACCCATTCTTTCCCGCCAAGATTTTATTCTGACTAGCCATAAAGTTGACTTGCTCTGCGAATTTCTCGTCAAGAACTTCCAGATACATGTCCACTAGCTGACCATTGTCTATGGAAGCCGGGGCTTGCATTAACTTGTCCGCTTCGTTGGAGAAGGATACTGAGAATCTCCTAAGAGCTCCTAATTCAGAAGGTTCGATTCCTCGATTTTCTGAACATATCTTCTTCAACCTTCCAAGCGTCCCAACTCGAGCATCTTCGAGTTCTGGGAACAGCTCCTCTATATCTTTAACCCAAGCATCGTAAGTGCCTGTTTTATAGTGATGGAGTCGCTCCCACTGCTCTCTGGTCTCTTCGTCGGTCAAGTAATCCAACACTAAGTTTTTTCTATCTTGGTCTTCGGTAATTTTCCCTTTGTCACAAATAGTCTGAACATTTCTCAAGAAGCCCCTTAGTTTAGAAGGGGTCTTTCCATCGAATTTCGGACCATGGAGATCCCAAGGTACTGGTACACGAAAACTGGCCACCGCCGCTACGTTTACGGGTCTATCCGCCATAATATTCTGAATTGGAGATGCTGCACAGGACGGTTGAACCGAAACTGAAGCTGATCCTGGAGTTTCTTCCAGGTTGGGACTTTGTTGGATTTGGGGATTGCTCCTTTGTCCTGATGTAGATGCTACCGCGGAAACGGTCTGAAGCTCGTTATAAGCCTGACGCCTGCTTTGTGTGATATTTGCTTGGTCTGCGCGTGCACGATCCGAAGCCGAAAGTTGTTTTGCTATCTTTGTGAGGGAATGCTCTTGTAGTTGAGGTTGGAGAACAGGCTTCTTTGAACGAGTAGTTCGAGAAGGAGGTCTACCAAATCCTGACACTGGAAGAGATCCTTGTCCAACAAAGGTAGAGTTTTCCGATTCAGGCTCGTCTGAGACCCGAGGTGGAATGGTTTTATCTGTTTACGGACAGAAGAGCCTAGTTGTACCCAATGACAAAAGCCAATGAGTAAATGTGCTAGTTGCAATTGATATTGCGATCCAAGGTTCCAATTCAGAACGCGCCTTTTTGCTGTTATTCACAACGTATAATACCCAGCAATCAATTAATCTGCTACCCTCGTGGTGGGCGCCAGATGAAAGGGTTGCACAGGAGAAGCGGATGGAATCAAGATTCGACGGTTTGGATATGAATGAAGACAAAGATACAACAAAGTTGAATCTTTAATCTAATCCACAACAAACAACCTAATCCTAAACACTTTACTACTTCGACTGCCGAGTTCGTATTGTAATGAGGGGAGCAGGTAATTAAGGGGTTGCTGTCTTAGACGTGTGCAGCGCGCGTGTGATCTGAGTGAAGTAAGGCTTGGTAACCGAAGTTATAGCACCCTATTCGCAAAGTGGATTGTAAAGCGTCCAAAGCTATATGCCAAAATCCCAAACGTATCCAATCCAAGGCTATGCAACAAGCCTGTAACGATTCCAAGTCCCAAGGCTATACAACAAGCCGGTCACAATTCCAAAGGCTATACCACAAGCCAAATCCCAAATCAAAGGCTATACCACAAGCCAATTCACAAGCCACAGGTTCAATACAATTCACAATCAGTCAGGAGTCCAGGAGTATCGCCAGGGGCGTGCAGAGATTTATATTATAACTTGGAACGGCACTATTCTGAATAGAGTAGCCCTGAGTGACAAGTCCAGATCCGAACCGTGCGTTAAGGAGGGCCGTAACTGGGTGGCGCCTCAATAACCGGGGTGGGATTCCGTACCGTACATGCCAGTGCTCTTGCTATTTTATACTGTACACTATAACGCTTACACAGAGAGAATTACAAGCTTGCGGATAAACGGAGTAGGGGTGTGACAGACGATCGGGTATACATGTGTTTAAAATGAATAGAAAAACGAGTCATATCGGTAGCCAAGCAGTTACAGTTGAAATAAGAAAGATTAATGAAACTCCTGAATGTCCAATAGTTGCCTTGGGACTTATCTCGGACTTCGTGCGGTGCTGGAAGTCGAGATTAGTCCCTAGGTTCTGAATAGGGCCGTGCCCGTGAATAAGATACTCAGAAATGGATTCTACATGTTCGTAGCTTCCACTGAGTACCCCGCACTCCCTTGTGAAGAGCTTGGAAGACCAAGTTCCTGGATTGGAACCTTAATCTCCCCGTTTTGAGAGTCGATCGCGATTTGATGCGATCATGTCCGGATAATTCCGTATCGGCCTATTCGGAACATGATCTCGGGCAAGTACTGAGCTGGTCACGTGGTCCATCGCGCATCCCATTTCGATGCAAAGAGATGTAAACAAAGGTTTCAATCAAGCGTCCGGCGTCCTCAAGACATAACCGATAAATCCCCCAAATGCCCACTAGGTACGTTATGAATAAGGGAGCTCTCTTGTACAACCTGAGCGTCTGTAAGTTGACCCAGTTTTAATTGTAACCCGTACAACAGCGCTAATTCAGTATGATCTTTCTGAATAGCCCCTGCGGGTGGACTTATTATAGTCCCCATTAAGAGTAGGCTCAAAGCATAATATCAGATATGATATTATGCTTGAGACGCGCGTTAAAAAGAACAGAAAACGCGAAAAACGCGTGAAACAGGCCTAAACCCGATACACGGCTTATCACCGCGACCTTCCAGACCATGATGAACGACATCTTCCAGGACCTCATCCTGTCTGGCGATGTCATGGTCTACCTCGATGACATCCTCATCGCGCACTCGGACCTCACCCGGCATCGCGAGATCGTCCGGGAGGTCCTTTGGCGACTCCGGGAGCACAAGCTCTACCTGCGCCCGGAGAAGTGCGAGTTCGAGAAGTCGTCGATCGAGTATCTCGGCGTGATCATCTCCCACAACCACGTCGAGATGGACCCGGTCAAGGTCGCTGGAGTCACCGCCTGGCCGACGCCGGAGAACAAGAAGGACGTGCAGCAGTTTGTAGGCTTCACTAATTTCTACCGGCGCTTCATCCGGGACTTCTCCGACCTCGCTCGTCCGCTCTTCGATCTGACCCGGAAGGGCCAGGTTTGGGTTTGGACTGAGAAGGAGGCCGGTGCGTTCCAGGCGCTGAAGGATGCAGTGACCTCCGATCCGGTTCTCATCCTTCCAGACGAGACCCGGATGTATCGTCTCGAAGCTGACAGCTCTGACTTTGCCTCCGGCGCCGTCCTTTCGCAGGAGTCCGATGATGGGAAGTGGCACCCTGTCGCGTTCTTCTCCAAGAGCTTGTCTCCGGTCCAGCGCAATTACGAGATCCACAACAAGGAGATGCTCGCGATTGTCCGGTCTCTCGAAGAGTGGCGACACTTCCTCGAGGGCTCGCAGCTCCCCGTCGAGATCTGGACCGACCACAAGAACTTGGAGTACTTCCGGAAGTCGCAGAACCTCAATCGTAGGCAGGCACGGTGGTCGCTGTACCTGTCTCGGTTCGACTTCACCCTTCACCACAAGCCCGGGCGCTTGATGGGTCGACCGGACGCCCTCTCTCAGCGACTGGACCATGGGGCAGCTTCGGATAATCAGGATGTGACGCTCCTGACTCCCGAGCTCTTCCACGTCCGCGCGCCGGAGGGCATCACCATCTCCGGTCCGGAAGCCCCCCTCCTCCGCGATATCCGCGATGCTCTTGCCGGCACTCCCAATCTTGAGGATCCCGTTGCTCGCGCAGCTCGGGAGCTTCTCAAGGTTCGTGGTGCCCGCTCGTCCCAGAACGCTGAGTGGAACGTTGCCGGTGGCCTCCTCTACTTCCGCGGTAAGGTAGTTGTCCCTCGGGACAAGGACCTTCGCCGCCGGATCCTAGAGCAGCACCACGACACGTGGGTCGCTGGGCATGCTGGTCGCTTCAAGACGTTGGAGCTCGTCTCCCAGAACTACTGGTGGCCCCAGATGTCCCGTCACGTCAGCCGGTATGTGGCGACCTGCGACTTGTGCTGCCGGACGAAGGCGCTTCGCAAGCTTCCGGTTGGTGAGCTGCACCCGACTGAGGTCCCCCCAGACCGCTGGCACACGGTCTCGGTGGACTTCGTCGTGGAGCTTCCCGAGGCTCACGGGTACGATGCTATCATGGTCGTAGTCGACGTCCTCGGTAAGTGGGCCCACTTTAATGAGTGCACCACGCATATCGAAGCCGTCGGCGCTGCCCGGTTGTACTACCGGAACGTCTGGAGGCACCATGGTACGCCTGAGAGGTACATCTCTGACTGCGGTGTCCAGTTCATTGCGGAGTTCACCAGGGAGCTGTGGCGGCTCATTGGTATCGAACCGGCGACGTCTACGGCGTACCATCCGCAGACTGACGGTCAGACCGAGCGAGTTAACCAGGAGATGGAGCAGTTCCTGCGCATCTTCACTAACTACAAGCAGGATGACTGGGACTACCTCCTTCCCGCTGCGGAGTTTGCGTACAACAACCACGTCCACTCCTCCACGCAGCAGGTCCCGTTCATGACCGACTCTGGTCGCCTCCCTCGCATGGGGTTTGAGCCGACCGGAGTACGCTCAAAGGTGGAGTCTGCAAACGAGTTCCGCGACCGCATTGCCTCTGGCGTCTCAGAAGCTCGGTCTGCGCTGGTGAAGGCCAAGGAGGAGTACGAGCGGTACTACGACCGCCGCCGCACTCCTGCTCCGGACATCAAGGTTGGGGACCGTGTCTGGCTTGACGCTTCGGACATCCAGACCACTCGTCCGTCGCCGGGCCTCTCTCATCGGCGCTTGGGCCCTTTTAAGGTGCTCAAGGTCGTGGGGAAGGGCGCATTCAAGCTGGAGCTTCCGCCCCACTACTCCAAGCTTCATCCAGTGTTCCCTGTCGTGAAGCTGGAGCTCGCGGAGGATGACCCGTTCCCAGGTCGTCCGGGGTATGATGAGCCTGCTCCAGTCCTTCCAGATGCGCCTGGAGACGCTCCAGAATAGGAAGTTGATGCAGTTCTGGATGCTAAAGTTCGCTGGAAGAGCTTATGGTACTTCGTCAGCTGGAAGGGCTACAACGCGGCGCACAACCAGTGGGTCAAGCACTCCAACTTCTTCGCTCCGGAAGCCCTTACAGCGTTCTACGAGAAATACCCAGCCAAACCTCGTTTAATTGCCCGTGCGCCCTTCGACTCCCTTCCCTTCCGAAGCACCGCCCTCCATGTCCGTGCTATGGGTCGAGGCGCCGCATTCCAAGGGGGGGATGATGTCAGGGGAACCCTCTTCAGACGCCCCTCCGGTCCGTCCCGATACCATCACGCCTGTGATCAAGCCTGGGATCTCTGCCGATCACTCCGGTCACATGTCTCTGCGCAGTAGCTATATGTACTCATGGCCTGGCGTGGGGATCCTCAGAGTTTCTTCTCTTCGGATTCCCCTCGCTAGGTGCGTTACTTGTTGTTTGTAGCTACTGTTTATTCATCTTTGGATTCCCCTCGCTAGGACTCTTGAGTGTTCTCGGGCCTCGAGGTTGCCCTTACACCCTGTATCATGTGCACTATGTGTTTTGTGAAAGACCGGATTTTCTTCGAGGTGGTTCGGGTCTTACCGAAGGATCACGGTAGTTGCCGACAATCACGTGCGCCTTGTAAAATTGAGCAGAACAACTTTTTTTAAGGAGGTACGAAAACCCAATACTAAAGATAATCTAGTAGCCCGCCTCGGGCAACGAACAGGAACGTCTTATTTGTGGATTCTAAGCTCGGCACCCTCACCCGACCTTCGGTCGGCTCAAGCGCCTCGCGGGAAGTCGGAAGTCGTGGACCGGAGCACCCGTTCCTTCAGAATCCTTCTGCTGCACAGTGCAGGGCAGACAGTGAACACACCCGTGGAAGAACAATAATTGTGTATATGTTGCGAGGCGAGGCTGCTCGCTGATGGTTCGATAGGGATGGGATCTGTATGTGTTGAATGTGTGCTAGGTAGCCGCCTCAAATCTTTTGTTCATGCCTTCAGTAATACCGGACGGTGGTCAAATCAACCTTGACTTGACCTTGACCGTCATGTACTAGTATTCCGCACTTCTTCAATCGTTGGACTCTGCGAAAACGGTTGCATTGTGCTCATGCAGTGTATCTAGGGTCCAATTGACCATGTATCACGTGCGCTCTGTGTTTTGCGAAATAGAGGATTTTCGTCGAGGTGGTTCGGGTCTTACCGGAGGATCACGGCAGTTGCCGGCTATCACGTGCACCTTGTATGACGTGGGATTAGGCCTCTTCGAGGCGGGTGCTGAACCTTTAGGTTATGAGTAGGCTGGGGTCCAGACCAATTGAACAAGGCAGAGATATTTATCTGTATACAATTTCGCCTAGGCATTGCTGGACATATGGACCTTAGTTACAAATCTCCGATGCTTCACACCGAATAAATCTGACAGGACATCGGTTCGCGAGCTGTTCTCGCGCACTGGAAGTTTGATCAATTGGTTCAGTGCTCGAAACTGACACACCGAGGTTTTCAGAATTCACACAGATGTTTCTCAGCGTTGGATCCCGAAGTAACAAGGATCGCCCAGAGGAAGCTTGCTGAAGTATGGCAAACATAGTGTGCAAAAAGTTTTTACAACTTCACGTGTTGGGTTCAACTACAACTTACCTGGGCTGCGTCGAAATCGTGTCAAGTTGCCAAAACTCCACCATTGATTAGGCCGCAGCTTGAATTCTGAGGACTTTAAACGTGCCAACTTCGGCATGCTACAATTTTGCGATGCACCAACTCCAAAATGTTGCAACTCCAAACTTTGCAGGTTCAACATCGGCGCCCCTGTTGTTGTGCCAACTTGCATCCGACCATGGTGCACCTTTCAATTGCTCATGTCACAACTTCCCCTCCCTTTTGCCACATGTTTGGCCTTGTCAAAATCGATTCTAGGGAGATAATGTAGGGCTCAATATGCTTTAATAGAATTGTCTGGGTAGGTCGCATGGATTATTGTCAAGAATGATACCGGCCAATGAATTAACAACGTAAGTAGTTGGTTACTGCATTCTATGATACTTCGGGCTCGTTACCGGTGACGGTTGGGCGCGACATCAGAAAAACCATGAGATTACGGCCGTATACGGCGTCCTTGCGGACCGTTGATCAGCCAAAAAAAATAAACCCAAAAATCTCTTGATCCTGAGAGTTCGGGGCGGGCTTGGGGAAAGCACTGGTGTCAAGGTGAAGAGTGGTGGCAGTGGAACAGGGAGGACCACTCAACTATTCTGGAACTCAACTGTTAGAAAAAATGCGATGAGGAGAGATACGAGAGTGGTATTTGGAAGGTTGGAAGAGCAGTTTGGGGGGAACAACAAGCGACAGAAACCTGGTGACGCAGTGTTGAGACAGAGAAAAGAGCAAATGCTCGTACTGAGAGAACTAAAAGTGTCACCCGTGCCTGTTCTGTCGAAGATTTTTCAGAGTCCACCACAGCATTCTCACAGCACGGCTTTTGACCGTAGCACGGGCAAGTTTTATTTGGGCCCAGACCGCCTAGCTTGTACCAGCGAGTGATGCAAATTTACCCGTGAACACTCAGACGATGTACCAGGTCAGATGGTTAACCAATTTTATCCTGCTCAACCCACACCGTTCGTTCACTTGGCATTTGCCGACCCTGATGGCCTCAACTGATGGAGACCAAACTTCGTTCATTGGAACGCTGTTGAAGTGAGAACTGCCATATGCATGGGTTTGGGGAAGATTGAAGGATCTTAGAAGCACTCCACATCATTCTTGGATAGCTTGAGCGGTGACTGTATTTTTGTGAATGTTGAATGATGGTTTGTGGTATCCTAAGCATTGTAATGAGCTTCTAATGCAGGGCAACAGATGACAAAAGCCATTTAAAGACATCTTCCCCACCCGTGGACCCGTCACAGCTGTGCCGTAGATCGTGCCGTGCCGTTGAACGTTTTCCAGTCCCTCTACGGCTGTAGAATTGACGGCCGTCTATGAGCTGTTTCCACAGGCAACAGCCCGAATCCTTGACAATGATATGATAGCCAGAGACGACCCCTGCTCAGTGCTCTTTGACACCAGCACTTGAGAAATAGTACTGATTCCTCGGCTCCTCGTCCGAGATGGTCCCGGATGAGTGGGCATTGGGGGAGTAAGACTGAACATGTTGCTCGACCTGGACATAGTTGCGACTTACACAACTTGTACCCCGCTGATGTTGCCTGCGACAGAATTGAAGTTGTTACCACCCTCTTTTTAACATGCTGCACTGGACGAAGTTGTTTCGCCCAAGTTGTATAGCCCCAAAGTTGTAGATTCGGGAAGTTGTCACAACACCCAGTTGCATCTTGTGTTTGTTCCATGGGGAAAGTTGTACCGAAACCTGAAGTTGCAGTTTTTTTTTCAGGGAAAACCAAACCTGTTCAAAAAAACTTTTTGCACGCTATATCGCCCATACTGAAGTCTTCCTTGCCAATTTTAAGCCATCATAGTCTTCCGCTTGAGTTACGTACCACTTCACTTGACTTCGCTGCATACTTGCCCATTCAAATGGTGCGATGTGTGTGGGTGTGTGCTTCCAGTCACAGTGTATCTTGTTCAACTCGAAATTGCAGCACTAGATTGTGGTCCGAGGGGTCTAAATTGGAGGGAATTCTCAGTGTTGAAACAGGTTGCCTGAATGGAATTCCGTAGTTTGCATGATATGTGAGATTTCTACCTGCGAGTCGGAATTTGAGTCTCTCCTCATTATTCAGTTGCTTGCCGATGGCAGAAAATAGCACAGTTGCAGGGAACTTCATACCTCCACTTGCGGACGAACGTGAACACCTAGTTCTCCTGATGTCACCTTGGATGCAGAACGGTTACATACACGATCAATTCAGTTGAGAAATACAGCTCACCAGTGTGTATCCTGGATAATGTGGCCTACCGTCGGGGTCACAGAACGATGGTTTCACGGTTTCAATACACTTTTATCTGTCCACCGGAAATCACCGCAGCCGAGGCTGCCGAACCCACTCAGCAGAAATGACTCGCCTCGGATACTAACCGCAACACAAAGTAGAGATTACTCATGTCCAACAATCGAACTTGAAGGATTGCTCCCTCCATTGTGAATGAAGCTGAAGTTTACAGCTGCATTCAGCAGGGAAAAAGATCAATCAGCATGCTTGTAAATTTTTTTGTCATTATTTTGTGTTGCACTGTTCTCCTGCCAATTTTTCTTTACCATGACTGATGTTACATGACTAAATCCTGTTTGTACATGTGGACGAAATGGCCCAAACCCAAGTTCCCCAGAGTAGCCAAACCTAAAGGTTCAGCAAAAATTGACCAAAGCGACTTTTTTTTGAGGAGGTACAAAAACCCACTACTAAAGATAGTGGGAATTTCTTATCTTTGATACCCCTTGGGTTTACCGACCGTTGTACTGGGTCGCCAAAAGGGGAAAAACGCGGAAAAAACGAGAAAAAGAAGTAAAAAGAGAGAGATTCAAGGAACTTCATGGAACGTGGCCTGGAGCTTGACTAGACAAGTAAAAGGTAGCTCAAAACTTCTTCCCGACATAAATTCGGCTCTGGACTGAAGCAATATGTCGGAAAGAAAAAGCTATCGGAGAAAGAGCAGAGCATGGATTCCATCGAGGAATCTGCAAGTAAATGCACAAGTGTATCCACATTGGCAAAACTTCTGACGAGACCCGCGGCCAAGGGATTGCAGCTTGGAAACATGTTTTTGAACCAACCCCAAGGTATGCGACACAATATTGATAGCACAGCTCAAAATGAGAGCCAAAAAAAGATTCACATGGATGAGTGCAGCCTGTAATGACCATAAAACAATGTAGCACACAATTGTTGTGTGGATGGCCGTGACGGAGTAGGAAATAAAGGAAGACTGATTGTGAACGGGTAAGGTGAGGTTGCATACACTAATTACAGCCCCACAGTGCTTTTCAAGATCCTTTGTGCATGATGGAGAATTGCCAGCATCAATTCGAGCTGGCGTAGCTGCTACAGACAGTGTATCTGGTGACGGGGAGGTCCCGGAAGGAAGGGGACAACGGCCCTGGTTGACGCACAAAGAGCGCGTGTTTTCGCGTTTCGAGTATGGAGTAATGGGCTTGTAGACTCCAAGGATGTGCCCAAATATTTTCACGTCCAGAGAGTAGCCGTGTGGCCATTAACGACGCGACGAATGGGGAGAACATGTTAAGTGTGACATTACAGTCATATCATCACACATAACATTTGGCGGAGGAACGACTTCAATATTCAGAACTTTCTAAAATCACAATTTTTGGCCACGATATGAAGCAGCTACATTGAAGTTGTGTACCCAAATATTTTGGCTATCTAGTATGGCAAGTAAAGGGAGAATTGAGTGCCGCCGTTATGTGCTATCAGTGGCTGTGGTAGATAACAACGTTATGTGGCCCAGCTGATCCGCACTGCGGGAAGTAAAAGTACTCAAATGTAGTACCTAAACAATAATTTCGCCTAAAAAGCACTCAGAATGAGAGCATCAATCTGTAGTGCTTTTTAGGGTACTCAGCACGAGTGCTTTCAAGGTACTACCTCAAAATACAATACATTCGAGGTTTTCTCCAGAATTCAACCAAAACTGCCCGCTGACCGTGGCAATCGCCGTGATGGCATCATTTCTGACGCCAATCACGTCTCGGCATCACCCAACACGACTCTTTCCTTACGCTCACTGCGTACACGCCCAGTACCCGCTCCAGCGGCTGCATCCATCGCTGCAACCCATGCCTTTTCACTCATAACACGAGTACTGACCCGCTCTCCTGCCTCAATTCATCCACCCCCGCCCTTGAATTCTTAATCCATTCAAAATCATCCGCTGCGACCGCGTCGTCTACCAAATCGGTGTCGTGTGCTTCGCCTGCCCCTTCCTTCATCTCCGACAACTTGTGCAGTCCTTTCCTTACATTTCTGATCGTTGTGCAGCTGCTGAGCATTAAGCACTTCATACGTGCTGCAGCCCCCTCCAAATATCACCTCAGGAGTCAGGTACGTGCAATTTATATCTGCAGACAATGGCATACATCTGATTCTGGGTGTTAGTCCCTTTAGATGCCTCCTGCTTGTCAAGACGCCATGATATAAACATATCTGAGTAGGACTTCCATCCGGACCCGAGTCCGGGAACGAGCTCCTGAACTACATACAACACCGCGTGGAGGTGCAGACATGCGAGCTCAATAATCCTTCGTCATTTCCCAGCAAGATACTGAACTAAGTTGCATTCAACAGCCTCGGGACGAACACGGATTATATGCGCGCGGCATACGGGAACCACCCCCTTCGCTCACAGTCGACGGGATGCGGCTCGATGCAGCGAAGCGTGCGTAGTCTGCTCTCCTTGTTCATCTTAAGTGGGATACTGATCGATCACTACAGACATGCCCTCGGCGAACTTCGCCAACATCCTGGTCGCCTGGGAACCAAACCGTATATCTCACAAGAGGTTATCAGGGGCGCGGGCAAGCATATTTAGCCATCAGAGTATGTGGGGAATGGTGAGTTCAATTGAATGGGGACGAGCCGTGCTTATGGTTGGTCTTCAGGGCGATGTGCAAGAGTATGTGTGCCATGTAGGACAGAAAAAGTTAACATCATTGACAATTTTTTTTCGTTGCAAGATTCAGATACAGGACAGGAGTCGACTAAGGAATGGATTCTCCGACGGCGGAATCTCAAGCCTGAAAAACTTGGATAATCAGGCACGTCTGTTTTGCCGTCCGTAAATACAGTAGATTTATTGATTCTTCCTATTCTCGCAGGCTGGGTAGCGGGGACCAACGCAGACGATTGCGTAACATTGGCCTTCTCGGATATGGTGGGTTTCCGCAACAAGGAAGGGAGCGCCGCGATCGCGAAAAGGGTTCCCATTGTTGCAGCAGATTGCTTTTGCCTTTTGGTAGAGGTAAGAAACACTGACGCGGTTCGAGCACGGGACTGATTGAAAAACGCGAACAGGCTCGGCAGGCTGCGTGGCAATCGACAACGGGGACTCGACGTGGTCGGTGACCTTCAGGAAGTCGCTCCCCAGCGACGCCTACCGCTACGCGATCAGGGGGAAAGGCTCTCCTGTCCTCGTAGTTCCGATTAGTTTTGGGCTAAAGAAGTGATGCAGATTCACGGTAGCTAGCGGCAAGTTAACGGCGACGGTCCCAGCGTGGAGGGCTATGGCAACACACACCGTTACGCTCGATAGCGGGAGCGGTCCAGGCAAGGTCCAGGCGGCGGTGGTTCTAGCACGATCGCGGCTAGTTTATGTGAGACGGCAACCACGGCTTTGAGAGAGGTCAGTTCAATCAAGATTGTTGAACAATCATTTCCGCTCATCTTCCGGCTGGGTACATGGGATTCGTTCGTCGCAACCTTCAGTTCGCGTTGTCCTGATGCACCCCTCACCTCGCGTTATTGTCGACGTCGCAATGTGTTGTTGTGTGTCTGGATCCAATTCGAATTCAGAGCAACTGTACATCATAGCGCTGTATCGATTACTCTCCGCTTTGCTTCATTTGCCCAATCAGCACTCGCGCCTTGTTACATTGTGGTTTGAAAATTGATCAAACGACAAGTTCTATGGATGCAAAAATGCTTATTTGGTATGCTGAGTCCCATTCGTAGGTCCGCAGATACTTCCGCTCTGAGCCCGAGTCTTGTTTTACGGTGTATGGCACACTTTTTACGGTGTATGGCACGGTTCGCGCCGCCCACGAACGCGATCGGGTCTTGTTTGTGCGTGTTGACACGACCACGTGATCGCATCGATCTTGTCCTCTCCCTCCATCGTCTCTCTCATCGCCGACCATCACCGTCGCCTCAAGACTTCGGAGCATCCCAGGAAGCTCCCCAGACATTCTCCTCATCGTCTCCCCGCGTTTCGAAGGATTTCGTCCAGCAGACGACGCCCTAAAGGCCAAATATGACCTTTACCAATGTCGCCGCGTAAGTCAATGTGGACTCGCTCAGGCTCTTCGGTATGCTCACAGTGCTTCCTAGGCGTTCTTCCCTGAACTCCTAGGTCCTCAAATCTTTGCCAGGACTCGCCGTGGTGCATGCAGAGGGTACCGATTCCCAGGTCCGCTGTTTGATCGTGCTAACAGATTCATCATGATGCAGCTCTCGAATCGATATTCGCTGGATGTAGTGGACTCCAAGAGGAGTCGCGGGGTAGACTATGGGCAGACCTAGGTGCGTATTTGCTATTTTTTCCTTTCTTCTCGCATCGTATCCACGTTCGTGTCCACCTTCACGGCCCAACAGTCTCCATTCATTCCTCCGTGCACCTCCGTATGCCCTCTCCCTCGCTTTTCTACTTCTTTTGACTTGCGATCGCTGTCTCCGTAATATTCTCCTTCCACGCTCGTTCCCATCTCCCCTCCCTCTATGGCATGGCTTTCTTCCCTCTGTCGCTCTCACGTCCTCGTGCCCGAAGACACGTACCTTGTCCTCCGCCTTGTCTACGCACCCTCTTACCACATTTTCTCCCTATCGTTTCCTTCCTGTCCGCTACTCCTTATTCACATCCGTCCCGCACCTATCCCGCAGTTCCCTCTTTTCTTTTCTTTTCTTTTCTTTTCTTTTGTTGATGTTTTTGCTTTTGTTTTTTCAACTCTGATTTTTCTCTCACTGCAAGCAGGAAAGGACTACCAGCCGGCGTCATACCAGAAGCGGTGGACGTGCATGAACTTGACTGGTACGTGTTACAAACGTTCATACGTTACATACCGCCCTCAAGCTGACTAGCCGGCTCGTGTTCACCAGCAGACGCGCGAGATAGTGGTCGGGCGACAGTACGTCAGGCGGCCGCGGCGGCGTGCAACCGCCGTGTTCCACCGCACCTACGGCGCGTATGTCTTGCCCATCGTTCTTTGTCTCACGGCCCGCGACTTATGACAATCTACATTAGCCTACCCTGGCCTCCCCAACGACGAACCCAGATGCGTCGGCTTGCACGACAAGTACAAAGGTGTTTCCGAATTCGCCAGTCGG
This sequence comes from Mycena polygramma, assembly GCA_029449255.1. Lineage (NCBI taxonomy): Eukaryota > Fungi > Basidiomycota > Agaricomycetes > Agaricales > Mycenaceae > Mycena > Mycena polygramma. The sequence continues at coordinate 2,019,910 of JARKID010000004.1, read as the reverse complement.
TAGCGCTTATGTCTTACTCTATTGCCTATGATTCCTTTTCAGTATCCCAAATCTGCTGCCACTAGCTCGACATCCCTCAGGTTTCTGGCCTACGGTAATTCGCAATGTTTTCCCTTGCTTCCACATTGCGTCTGTCTTATGAGTACATTGGGATATTTGGCGACTGGGCTGGTTGGTCTTGTACATCCGGCGGTCGACAAGGCGCGTCGCCGTGATTACTCTTCGTCTTCCCCTTTCCCACCCTTATTTCTTCCAGGTCGCAAAGTCCCTCGATCCGTCGGCGCATCCTCCTTGCCCACCGTTTCGTCCAGCGTACAACCTCGGGAGAGCCAGGTGAGCTTTTTTATATACTTCACACTCTTCTGACATCTGCGTTGACATATAGGCGGTATTCGCATTGACATCGAGTCATGGGGTAAAGGTTCAGTCGGTAGCTGTACATGTGCATGTTATTCGTAAAATATACTGGTTTTATTGCAAGTTACGCGGTCGATTGTAAGGAACTGTATAATAGTACCCGAACGCTAGGATGCAGTACCCTGGAGCACTCAGGTGTATTGTAGAAAAGTCCTCAACGGCAGTACCCGAGGTACTACAATTAGGTGTGTATTCTGCCAAAAAGCACTATATTTTAGTACCCCAAAGTACTACATATGAGTGGGTTGGGTACTACGTCTGAGTGCTTTTGGGGTACTCAGACCAAGTTCTTTTACTTCCCGCAGTGTCCGTTGGTAAACCTTCGTACGGCGCCCAAACACCTCGTTGATGGCTCCACATGGCTCCAACAGTGAGGCTCCAAGCGCCGCGCATCAAGCTATCATGGCCCAGACCCAGGCAACCCCGCGAAGGCGAGAGTGATCGGAAAACGGTCCAAGGACCGATTAAATCCGACCAGGACCGTTTTTCGCCGAGAGGACCGTTTGAAGCACGTGATCACGGGAATGTTTGACCAGGGGGAGGGCGGCAAACAAATTGACAGCTCACCCGTACCAAACCGCTCTCGATGACTCGACGTGACGCTGAACCCGAGAACTATATCGAAGGTTGTTTGAGCATTCCCCCGAGCTCCAGCAACTAGTGTTGCCGGAGTTCGGTTCAGAACCGATACCGAACCTGAACCGAACCCGAACCGCACCCCAATTGAGGTTCGAGGTTCGGGCATTCTCAATTTTGCCGAACCGGTTCGAACCTTTTCGAACCTCAACCATGTTGGGGCCCCCAAAAGTGTCTAAAAACTTCATCTTTGAGCAATTTTTACCTGCAACAAGCGATAAAAAGCGAGCTGCAGAGGAACTGAATGCATGGGCATCGTGAAATACTCATACAATAGCTTTAATGGTCACCGAAGTTGCGAGTTTCAGTTGAACAACACCGGTTGAAATTACCTAATCAGGAAAGAAAGCGAGATTCTGGGCCAGGCTTTGGTGGAAATCAAGGATTTTGCTCACAGAGGTGACGGAGAGGTAGTTTTCTCACCATTCAGACCCCCGGAACATGGCTGGGGGAAACTGGAATTTTTTGATGGTTCGTTCAGGTTCGAACCTGAACCGAACCTGAACCGCACCGAACCCCAGGTTCGGTTCGAGGTTCGCAAAAATTGGGAAAGAACCGCACCGAACCGAACCCCGGCAACACTACCAGCAACGATGAGCCGCAACATCCCTACGTACTTAGTCTCTGGAAAACAGTGCCTTTTGGAGTGCACCTCGCAAAGCGGCTCTCTCTGGCTTTCACGCGCTTGGACTGGACACTTGGAACGGAACGGAAGCTTTTCACCCACTCCAGCAACACAATTTGCCAGAAGAGTCTTTCAAAGGCGCAAAGAAAGGCGACGAGACACGACTTGTTATTGGTAGCAGGTGCAACTCTGGACTTTTGCGACACTCAGGTGTACTGACCCTTTTTTCATTGATCCTAGGACTTGTATCTTTTGCACACTGTGATTGTCCCACCGGTTACACCTTGTGTCCAGTCCGAAGGCTGCAACAATGGCCACATGAATCTGCAGTCCGCTTATATATGTTAGCGGATACTAAAACAGCATAGGTGACTTCGAAATTGGAGATGCATCGGACATCGCCCCTTGGTAGAGCGCTCCATCGCCAGCGGTGAACCTATAGTCATCGTGAAGCCCAATTATCGCGTCAGCGGTAGGTTGAATATTGCATGTTTCCTTGGTTGTGTCGACTCGGATGAGTATAATAAATCCCCCCCAACCCCATTAGGTATTCCCTACGATCAAACTTGAGATATTCCCGAATCACAAGAACGACTTCATCATGTGTTCCATCCATACCCAGTGCATTGTTATTTCCTCGCAGGCTCTCCAGACTCTAGTGCTGACCCTTTTCTGGTGCGGACCCTTCCTAGATACATCATGTACAACGCCCTCAGCAATTCCATGCGCTGTTGATTTTGCCAAGGCAAGCCTCTCACTAAGTCGCACCAAGACTTACCTCGGGGGTAGTATATGAATTGTCCGTGAACCTACTGATCACAGATCCGACTTGAACACTCACCTTGCATCCCCTCCATTTCAACCACACGGTCACCAATTTAAACTTTGCCTTTTATTTATTATTTCTTTGGATTCGCTGCCTCCTGGACTCGCGTGCAGGAACAACTTGAAGCCGTGAGTCTACGCTACGACAACTCCACGTAATTGTCCCCGCAAGTCCACGGCTTGGGTTCTTTTACCTCATAATTTCACAAACTTCGTAAGCGCAAAATGCGAATGCATTCAGGTTCGTATGTACGGCCTTAGGGATAACATGCAGTCCTTGTGAGTGAGTAGACAGTTGGATAGCTATGCAGCTACATGGCCGCACATCGACTTGCCCGTGCAGCGCAAGCGCCGCCGACAAAGAGCCCGCGGCGTGCGGCGTGACGCGACATTTTGAGTACACGACCGGTGTTCCGATCCGCAGATCAAGGTGATGGCGGCGGGATACATTGATGGCGCCGCGTTGTTGAGATATCAAGATGATGGAACTGAAGAGTCCTTCTGGCTCCCATCTGCACATTCACGACTCCGGAAATGGCATCTGACGAACTTGCGCACTATCTGACGAACTTGCACACCGACCGACGAACTTGGACATCCGACGAACCGACGAGGTATGTGAGGACTCCCAGCATACTGGTCCCTCGAACCATCAGGCGCCCATCCTCTCAGCAGAGAAGAAGCGATGGAGCTTGGGTTTCCAACGCTACAATTGAGGACAGAGGTAGAGGGATTCTCCTGGGATTCCAGCGTATACGCCGGACTCGCCAAGTTCCATCAAGCGAAAGGGTTTGATCCATACAGCCAGGATGTGGCGCGTCATGTGGGTTACCAGCTTTATCAACCCTCCACCAACTTTGATCCTGTTTTTGCTCATGGTAAGTCTATTCCCGCCGAATGATTCATCGACAAGACTCGTCGATTCCATTAGTTGTCGAGGAGGAAGAGGATTCGGAAGAGCAGGATGATTCGGATTTACAGATGGATGTGGACCCCGACGATGCAGAAAATCAGGACGATGAGGATTTCTCTGACATGGAACTCGACTGGTGAGGCCGGCGGTGAGTGGTAGCTATCCATTGCGGCTCGTTCAACTATCCATTGTGGCTCCCTTAATTAAGGCCTAATCCAAGTTTCCCACGGTCCTTGCAGGCGGAGGACACCAAACCCAAAGCTCAACGCATGTTTTTTTCTGACCATTCATTTGAGGTGCTATTCTATTGCTTGCAAGTCTAGTTGTAACCGGAACCACTTGAGAGCGGTAACAATCTCGTCAAAGCACTACCAAGAAAGTTTACCATCAATTTACCATGTTAAGGGTTAAATAAGGGCTTAAGAAGTTTTCCCGGCGATGTTAGGCCCTAATATTAAGGCCTTATTAAGGGCTACCCTTAATTAGGCCCTAACCCTTAACCGCAACACTGGCTCGTTGCAATATCCTGAAAATTAACAGGTCCGGACGGAGAGGAACGACACGAGTTACTTCGGCCGTAAAATCACTTGTTTTATGGTTTCCAACAGAACCACCACTACTTTTGGGCGGCTCCGTACGAAGTTTAATTTGTTGTGGCGTCTGTTCATGGAGAGACAATTTTCTATATTTGCTGCCTTTGTGAACCAGTTCAGCGTTTACCCAGTCGAACAACACCCACCGTCGTACAAGCCCGCAAATGAAGATTCGATAGCGTGGTTCAACCATCCCACCTCCGCTGGCAGGAGGATGTATCTTACCTCAGGTTTGTATCCGCCCTCGGATTACCTAGACAAATCTTCGGCCGGTCTGCACTTTCCCGAGCTTCTGAACATCTCACACTTCGGCGGAGCCGGCAGACATCTTTCCAGCTGGGGAATAAATTCTTTACAGCCATACCTCGATGATAGCTACAAGCAGGCAGAGATTTGTATAGTATGGAATCGACGCAAGTTCAACGTCTTTTTGATGCTGTGACCTCTCCGAACCTCTCGAGATTTGGGCATTTGATAATGTACCGGTCAGTACCGGTGTCTTTTGGCTTTCTCCCTTTCTTTTTTCGGGCAAGGTGCAATTTTTTTTTGTTCATCCGGATCCGCTCGGGCGCGTCAGCAAGCGCGTTTATGGAACCGACGGACCGCTTTGATATGCCAAACGCGGCACGGGCCGGTTGCCCGATTCAGCCTTGCTCTTGACTGCTGCACCAACACCTGCGCTGCGCAGACGATGAAGGCTACACGACACTAACACCATCTACACGCCGACTATACGTGCGTCCTACACTTCCCTTCTTCCTGGATCCAAACCTAGAGTCCTTTCGGTTCCACCGAGCATAAATCACGCCACGCCGAATCAACATATCTGACGCGGAATGGCAGCGGGGGACAGCGCAAAGGCGGACCAGATTGTGTTCCACATCTATACCAAGCTCTTCCACGTGCCACCCAGCCTCTAAATCACGATTTACAGCAAATTTACACTCGGCTTCGAGATCTCTGCCTTTTTAAGAGCTTTCTGCTGCTCATGTCAGTAGAAATGGGCTATACGATGAAAAATAATACTTACTGCTCCCATATTGGACCATTCAGTGTGGCTTCCAATGGGGAAACCCTCCAAAAGAAGATTTGCCATTGCAAACCGACCTGCGGCAAACGTCTCGCGAGGAGCACCCGACGAAAACACTATAAACGGTATGGCTTGTTTCTTTGGGTCTGCTTTACAGCCCTCGATGTTCGAGTGCAGAATTGGTGGGAAATTTTCAACCAGTTCAAGCGGGACATTCCTCATAGAAAATGATAGAAAGAAGCCTTCGAAGACCAAATAAACTTCCCGAGTGTGGAGTCAAGGAATGTTTGTGCAGCTGACCAGATACTGATCCATGCAACTTGGGTGGAAGCGGAAAGGCCGTTATTCAGGGACAAGAGCGGGCACTTGGAAATTTAAACAGTAGGAATTTGCCTCTTGACATGGCACAAAATTCTGGGAGGTAAATAGATTCATTTTCATGACGAGACTATGACCTGGGTACTCCCTTGCATTCATTTAACAGCCCACACCGCTTGGAGCAGGTTTGAACGCGAACCGCAGTGGCGATGCGGATCAGATCAATAGACAAACATGAACAACTAACACGCTCACGCTTCTCCTTCTTCCGTCATCTCCTCATCCCTTTATCTTCCCAATGCCTGCCAAACCCAAGAATTTGCTTGCGGAGCAAGTCCTAAAGCTTCAAAGAGAGTTAAAGGAGAGCAGAAAGCAGAACGGCAAGTCATTTCATCTCTCACCGCCAAGCGAAGGTTTTGACGGATTCGCAGCTAAGCTGAAGGAATCGACGCAACGGGACCGGAAGCGCAAGCTGATAGAGCGTCCTGTGGGACAGGCCGGCCGCAGCAAAGGCTACAACGTCCGGCGGGCAATGGGCTTGAAAGATGACAAGGAGAGGTTTCTGCGGCTTTCGGTGCGGCTTCTCCTTCATAGGTGGATATATGCGCGCTGAAATCTCGTATTCTAGCGCATTATTCGCTCCTACTGCTCAAAATACCTCGATGGGCATAAGACACTTCGCAAACAGGACTCGACGAGGGTGGATAAGGTCATCAAACATGTGCGTTGCTACGAATCGGACGACGCATTGGTGCATAATATTCGATAACAGCTAATGAAGCAGTGCAAATTTCTCCGACGCTTTCAGGGCGGGTGGCCGGTACGCGATCTTATCCAAAAAGTCCTTCAAAACTCGGTCTGCGCTCTGAAAGATGATTGCGCCGCCGAGGCCCTCGCGGAGCAAGACGACACTGACTTCTCTGCCGACGAAGCACCTCTGCGTCCCCAGAAAAAAAAGTCAGTAAAGAAGACACGGAAACGGGCAAACAGCTCGTCTGAGTCTGAGGTGTCGAGTGATGGGATGGCCGGATCTGACAGTGACGAGGAATATGAGTCGGACGGCGGTGACGAGGAGGACAGCGATGGAGACTCGAGTAAGAAGGAGGTGAGCTACTTACACTTGTCTCAACGCATTCACACTCAAGGAAATCTGCAGACGTCGCAAAATAAGATTTCAAAGGTATTCCTGTCCGTCTCCCACCTCTTAACAATGATTCATCAACTCCAGACCAAAAAGGCGAAGGATACGGACACGGAAGACGATGAAATGGAGTCGCCGAAAAAGGTGATCTCTCAGTTGGTTAGTTTTCTGTCTCTCATCCGTTTCCGGCTCAGAAGCCCAACCCCAAAGCGCAACCACCGAACGCTCAGCAAGACCAGCAAGCACCGAAGAAGAAGGTGAGCCTTCTCTTCTAATCGCAACTCGAACCTGAAACAATGGTCCAGGTCACAGGAACCACCGAAGAAAAAGGTGAAACTTTTTCTCTGATCATAGAGGCTGTGTCTTATTTCGTCGAACACCGAGGCCAAGATCGTGAATTCAACAACGGAACACTTGAAATCGGTGAGTGAATAATATTCCTTGCCCCTCGGGTTTCAATGTAACATTGAGCCAGAAGGCACCCTCGATCTCATCTGCTTGCCCCAATTCTGGCTGCACCCATCGCTTGCCGAGAGGGGAGCTAAGTTCGGAACTCAAAGGATTTTTTGCGACACGCGGCAAACTTTTGGCCAAAGGCGACCAGGCGCAAAAAATACAGCAAGTTGAAGCGCAAATTTGCGACGCGATACGTTGGGACTTGCGAATCGAACGCCTCGCGGTACGCGGACGACAAGAAGGCTGGCCGCGCTCTCTTGATCTCGCTGCGCTGGTGACTCAAATTGTGGAGCAAGAGGCAGAAGTGATCGATCTCATCTGCGACCCGGAGATTTTGCGTAACCATATTGTCTGGCTGGCATTCTTGAGCAGCATTGACGGGAAAATCCATGCATTTGGAATGGACGAAGGCGCCAAAGGGTTTCGTCACCCGAGAATCATTGCACGTTGTGGATAGTACGTATTCTCATGGCTGAGCAATGCACTGATACTAAATCTTATACACAGTTTGGGCCCGAAAGGCAAATTTCTCATCGCTTCAACCGTCGGACACATGCCTGCGCACCGCATCTCGGATCTCAGAATACGTCTCTCAAAAACAATTGATCTTCTCATACGCACTCTCCCCGAAGACTTTGACTCACCAAAGACTGGCCTGCGTCCCGTCGACGTTCTTTCCTTGGAACAATTCTTCGAGTTTGTCCTCATCCCTCACGTCGTTACCTGCCTCATTGCCCTGGACATGGAGGTAGAGTACGACGAGGCTGTTGACATCAAGGACGCAAGCTGCGACTTTGGCGCAATGTTTCACTGGAACCAGAAGGACCCGCACCTTCTCGAGCTCGACGAATTGAACAAGCAGGTTGCAAGGGACTTGCATGCAGAACCACCATCCGACCGACTGTCTCCGCGACTAACTAGTTTCTCTAAATCACCCTCCCCGAGTGGATTGTCACCCACTCACTCTCTTCACCGTGCCGACTTCGACTCTCCTCTCCCAAAAAACCTCAGAAGAATGGATTTCAAGGTTGAACGCGACCATGTTCATGATCTCAACCGATTTATACTTCTCGACAGAAACCGCCCACCATCAAGACCGTTGCCCCCGAAATTGAACTAACCATAGAGGACTTCCCTGGCGTGAGTGATCCCTGTTGAACGCAACTTACGCAAGCCGCGCTAACAATTTCCCAGCGCTCGAATGACACGCGAAAGCAGAAAGCGAAAGAGAAGAAAGACGAGCGGAAGGTGAGCGAGACCCAATGCCATTCTCTTTCCCACCTGACGGCTCCTGCTCGCAGAACAAGAACAAGAAGTCCAAGGTGGTAGACAACAACGAGAAGCGAGACCTCCCCCCGTCGTACGAGGAGCCGCGCTAAGGCCAAGGCGTAAATCCGAATGAACTCTTGCATCACACACTGTATCCATCCATCCTGTAGCCCTGCTAAAGTATCCTTTCTGTTGTACCCTTCCAGCCACGCGAAACGATTTCGCCATTGGAGAAAAAGTGTTGAGACGCGAGTCTGCAAGAAACAGCTTTACAACATTACATAGATGTTCTTTCGGTATTCGCAGCATCCGCGATCATTTGAGGGCGGTTTAGTGAGCTGTATTAGTTGATTTTGTATCTGAAGCACCTTTAGGCGTGCTCGAGGTGACTTGGAAAGAAATTTGAACCAATTCGAGTGTTGTTTGCACTTGCTTTTGTGTCACAGTCATATGTGACCCTTCGCGTCTTTCTCTTGCCACACCATCCTCTGGCGGTCCCTACTGCCGTCCCGCGCGTTTTCTCCGTCGCAGTGTATCTGGACCCATACCGGCGACCCTTCGACATACATTCCATCGCCTTTGGGGCCATTCTACGTCCGAGCGCGTGCACAAAGACCCAAATACGTGATTTTGGCGATTTTTACCAAGAAGGACCTGCTGGAGGTGTATCAGTAGTTCAATGGGCCCCAAAATGCTCTAAGACCATGGTATGTCATCTATCCCTGCTACTGTAGGCCCTTCTCGCGCTCCCCGCCCCGATTCGGATCAGCACTTGGGACAGCAGGAGTCGGGGTGCGTGAACGGGCCTGCAGCGCAGCGTCTTGCTACTCAGTACTAATTTTTCTTTCTTTTCAGACCTCCTGTCACTTAGGATGAAGTGCAACGCTCCGCCTCGTTGTTGGTCGGTCCGTTAAAACCGACAATTCGATTGACAAACACGGTGTGTCCTCCATTTACTCGACTCCGAGCCCACCATAGATCCCACCTATTTTTTGTTATCCTCTGGCATCCAGCCCTCCCTGTGTTCAGTTCTGAGAGGTCCAGGCCTGCAATACAAGACGGTGCGCACCCCTGTATAATTTCCGCCTTGCTGTCCCCACGCGCGCATATCCTCCAAGCGGCCGCTCGATTCCCCTTGCTGATCCGGCACACCTGCCTCTTATACCACGTCCATCCATACGATTTCCGGTTCGTCAAGTCTTTCTTTGACTCGAAAAGCTCCTTTGTCCTCTGCAGATGGCGTCACATAGGTTGGGTACGATGCGTCACACGGCCCGGTCGCACTTCCGTTGATAAACGAATGTCAATCAGCTCGTACGTTCCCGTTCACGATTTCATCCGCCACCTGCCCTGCCACATATATCTTTGCGTCGAAATCTAGATCTCGCAAAACCTGAAGAAAGCCTGATCGTTGTTTGCGGTGAGCCCTTCCTCGTCTCTATTACATCGTCTCTCTCCTTCATCTGAATCTTGCTTTCCCTGCCCGCTCTCGTTCCTGTGTTTTTGCTCTCTCTTACTACGTACTTACCACCCTTGCTCCTTCCTTCCTTCTATTTTCGTGTCTGATTTTTTTGGGGTGTCTTGCGGTAAGTAACTCATTCGTTTTGCAGCAACCGTGTTTCGCCAGAACGGATATTCTCCCACTTTTCTCCCTCCCCACGTGCACAATTCAATGAACAAGAATCGCTGCTCGTCTGGCCACCCTCAGAGGTCCGCGTTTTTTCTTCGTGTCAACGAGTCTGACGTTCCTGCGGCCGGTTCGTCTTTGCCGGCCCCTTGTGTTGGCCTTTGGAGTGTTCCTGTTTCATCCTCTCCCACCTCGCGCTATTCTCTGTTCCATGTACGTTTATTTTGCGTCTGTATGATTCCGTATTCGTGCACTGTTCTACTTTTATCCCTTTCCATGTCCTCTCCTCTCATTCCCTCCTCCATGTCCGCATCTTACCACGCCACCCGCTCCTCCTTTCTTCCCTCCTTTGTTTTTTTCACCGTGCCTTTCATGATAATGCTTTGAGAGATGTTCCTAGTGCCCTGGATTACGGCTGCCTGTGCGCGCGCTACAAATACCGCAAGGTCAATTAATACGCGATTGTTGACTCCTTGGGTTCGCCTGCTGGTAAGTAGTTCCGATTTTCACCCCGCTGCATGTCTATCTTTTGCTTGCATCCCATCGTCTCATCAGTGCACTAACCCTCCGTGGTTCTGAAGCACTCCCCAACGTCAACGCAGCTCGATACTCGTCATGCGACAACCTCGCCATAGTCATTCCTTTACTCACTGGTATTAGCCATGCATCTCCGTTCTAACGTTCGTCCTCACTCTTTATCCACTTCTCGCCTTTCTCTTCGTTTTTTTTCAAATTCATCCGGTGGAAATTCCCTTGCTACTAATATTTTCTGCGCGATTCGAAACAGTCGGTTCGCTTCCGCATCCACTGACTATCCATGTGTTCCCTGCCGATCATTGATATTCGACACACTCTGGTGCGTTCGGTGTTGGAGACTCCGTCCACATCTTCTAATCCACTCTGCTCAGATTCCCTCGAACCATCAGGACACCGATTACAGGGCACGTCCCAATTTGTCTCCAACCTTGGCGCATTGTTGCGTTTCATCGAGAGGATACTCTCGTGAGAAAGGGTTTGTCGCTCGAATTCATCCAACGGCATAATCCCAATGAACTAACAGGTCGCTTACAGAGCCGAACCCTCTAACCAGTATCTTTTCATTGCGTTCGTGACTTCTTCCTGGCTGTCCCCTTGGCTTGACATTCCAACTTCTTCTAAGGCTCACAAACCCTCGTCAAATCGTTGCGCTGTGATTCACCGTGTATCTTTCCCTTATGGTTTTTGCTTTGAATCTAGGTGTGTTATTGGAATTTTTCGCGCCGGACTGAAACCTTTCCCGTTTCGCTATCGCAGGTCAGTTCCGTGTCAGGAAGTTCTTGCCCCATATTTACCAGGAGCCTATCTAGTGCTCATGCTCGGCCTCGCGCTTTTTTTCAACCCTGCCTGCCTCAATCCCTGTCTTGTTCTTCTCCTCATCCCGGGCTGACATATTCTCAAGTCGGGCGAACCTCCAGAGATCTAGCGCAAACGAAGGCCAACATCTTGACCCGAATCGAACAGCAGCTTGCCGGTGAGCGGCGTTTCAACTCAAAGCGCAGCCTCAGCAACTGACCTTCTCCTTTCATGTTCACAGGCACGCACCTCAACCCCTGGAGCTGTGATAGCAGGGATATTCGGTAGTAAACACATCCTGTAGTGCTCGTAGTGAATAGTACCCATTTGAACCAAATCTGGTCGACCGAAGAGTAGTGCTCGGAAACACTGTAAAACAGTGCCTCAAAGCACTGTAAAGTAGTGCCAAGAAACACTATAAATTAGTGCTTTGAGGCACTAATTTATGGCCGAAAGCACTTGATAAAAGTGAAAAAATGAGCACTTGCACTAGATATTAGTGCATTCCGGCACTATTATCTAGTGCTTGGGTACTGTATTCTAGTGCTTTTGGCACTAATATTCGGGGGTAGCCTGGCACTAATACATAGTGCATTGGCTTTCCACAGTGTGGAGCGCTGGATCCGAGCGCCGTGAGCTACGGAAGGTGGTGGTCAAGCTCGTCGCAAGCTGCGCGCACGTCATGTTGAAGTACGTTGGTACGAGTCGGGCGCACGCTGACGCTAAATAATAAGTCTGCGCAGGAGCTCCACAACAAACTGGAATTTTCAGTCCGAAATCGAACTACGGCTCCACGAAATCGATTTGGGAGGTGCACCTAATAAGCTCTATTTTCGAACATTTTATGCGAAAATACCACAAAATATCTGCGGGGGGTTTCCCTGATGAAAGAAACCCACATGCGGCCCGAGCGTCCCGTAGTATGCACACGCCATTCACACGTGGCCCCAAACTCCGTCTTCGCCACGTCACGGGCATTGTCGAGCTCAAGCAGACGACGAGGAACCAGTGAGTCACTCTCCCGCCCGTTCCGGCAGCCCTTCATCGCCCCTGCAGTGGATTCCAGCGCCAACCAGTGTCTAGAAGCCAACCCAGACATCAGCGGTCTCGGCGTCCGAATCGCGTTTTATGTGCAAACACTTGCCTTGGGTAAGGAAATCTTCCTTGCAGCCATAACCGGGGCCTCCGTAATCCGCTCCTCCCCTCGTTCTAGTGTTTTTGGCCGGACGCTCCCTAGAAGAGGCGCTAAATTCCGTTTGGACTCTTCTCGGAACCAGTTTCGGGTTAACCATATCTGGGCTGGTGACCGCTGTTCGACATCAGCTTCCTCTCTACCAGGCCATCATTCTCACCGACTTGGTATGGCTCGCGGACTACGCCATTTTTATGGCACTGGCGACGTACAACCGACACCGCCACTACTCTTATACAGCCCAGTATGCCGCCATCCTGCAGATTTACTTCTCGTCAGTGCTCGTCCTGTATGTCTGGGCCTGTGCGCCGTCGCTGGAGCCCGATGAAGACGCAGGAAAGACCGTGTTTGTTGTCTTGTTCGCTTCGACCTCTGCCACAGGGGCAGGCAGGATTGTCGCACTCGTCTTCACCTGCCTCTTGATCGCTGGATACTCGGTTGTCGCGATCCCTTTTATCCGGGCCAATCCGCCCGAGCTTAAGAAGATGATAGACGGATTTGTCGACGCACGCGACCCCGACCCACGTCCGCCAATGCATTCGACAGCCCCGACCGGTGCGCCTCCTGGGCATGAAGACGCGGCTCAACACGGTTCGGGGTCTGTTGATCCTCAACCGATGGCAATTGACCCACGCGACTCATTGCACAACGACCACGACCCACATCCGCCAATGCATTCGACAGCCCCGACCGGTGCGGCTCTTGGGCATGAAGACGCGGCTCAACACGGTTCGGGGTCTGTTCTTCCTGGACCGATGACAAACAGCTCATCCAACCCCCCGCCGAGCCGCCGCCTGCGCAGGGATATAGATCCCCACCTCATGACTTTGGCCCTCCTTTTCGGGGGTCCATACATCATAACCCTGATTTGCACCGAGCTGCAGATCCACAAGAATAGGCTGTGCACCCAGAATTCTTCCTGGGAATTTGGCCAAGTCCGTGTGTTTTCGTTCTCTGCGCGCAATGCTAATGCGGCAAACAGATTTTGGTTCTGAGCCTTACCGTCGTACCGTTGTTCGTAACCATTGCAGCATTCAGGAAGTACGGAGTGAAGCAACGCTGATTATTTCTGGGAAGTTCACGTGGGTATGAATGAGCCATACCTTACAGGGCTGTGAGGATCTTGCATAGTTGCGGGAACGGCAATGAGGGTGTAGGATATTTTGTACACCCCTGTTTCAAAGGCTTGAGCCATCGCTGTAAAGACAAAGTTGTAATTTTTGACATTTTGCGCTGTATTTTCCGGACCATACGTGTGTGTGCCTTTCTATCTAGATCTTCGTCTGATGGCCTTGTCTATATCGCTGAGTGTAGTATTGCTCTTGTCGCACAGGCTACGGAAAACGCGTGTGTCCTGGCTGAACAAATTCAAGGGCGTGTCTAATTCCTGGCAAAGTTCAGTGTAACCTGGGGCCGCATAGTGAATGCACTCACAGGAATCCCTCCGGCGCCGAGGACCTGGAGGCTGAATTGGAAGCCGTTTCGAACAACTGATCAGATAGTTCACGTACCGAGGGGCGGATCGTATGATACGATGGTGCGAAGCCAGTCTACCACAGACTCTCTGAACTGAGAACTGGATACTGAAAACCGGGTGGGTGCGCCGGCAATGCAGATTATCGCGCAGTCCTCCAATGGCGTTTGGATCGTGTGCTGGCTTCTGTTGTCCGTTCTCCGAGTCAACCGAAGCCCTATGCCAGATTGAATGGCCAATACTGAGGAGAAAGAGATGTACGTCGCCTCGTCGAGGGCGATGACCCGTGAGTAGCCCAGTGGGAAGCCGAGTCAAAGACACTGCGAGTTGAGAATGAGTTGATATTGAAATGACGGACAAATCGAACGCCACTCGTCCACGTCGGGGCCAATTTCAGCGAGGCTGGTCCTAGAGATACCGGCGGCCGCCAGAATCGCAATCTACGATCTGTTAGTCCAAGATTATAAACCGGGATTCATAGCGTACCAGAAACATGAGGACAGATCCTAGTGCATCGAGGCGTACTGCAAGCCACCGGTACAACTAAATTCAGAGGGAGGGCACGAATGTCAGTGATTTGGGCTCACCGTTGATTCGCGACGGTGAGGACAAGATGATTGTCCAGATCTACGTAGTACGTGTTGTCCCGGATGAACCGCAGGGTCTCGCCGTAACTGCGGATAGTCGAGCGGTCTTGTTCCGCGTCAGAAGGAAAGATGACTGGGGTAAAGACGACCGCTGCAACGGCTTCAACAGGGGGAGCATAGGGGTACCAGATTTGCTTACTGGGGAAGTGTTCTACGGTGGTGAGAACAAAGACAGGGCTCAAGACGCCGGTGATGACGGTGCCGTGGATCAGAAACAGCACTGTTCCCGCACAAGCGCCTGGACACTGGGATAAATCGAGGTGAGCGGGGGAATTCCATTAAGCTATTAACTGCAGTGTCGGCGGCATTATCCCTGACTCTCTTGACGGGAGTTGCAGGCTGAGAGATTCAGACATCGCAGGAACAGGTGGGTTCCACGGTAAGAATGGTTCTACGGCGCCAAGAATACTGAAATCGGAATGCATTTTTTTCCCAGCTCCCAACTGCCTGCTACCCGGAGGCTCCGTGGCGTCCTTACCGTCGGTTAAAACCATGAACTTGAGCCAGGGCCCAGGCTCTTCAGCGCATCAGCCCAAAAACATCTCTGGCTCCGGCGGAGTTGCCTCACAGCGGACTTCTCGCCGTTTATTTGTAAGTACCTTGCGAAGCAGCCGCGTGAGCACCTTGCCTCATTTTGAGCGTAGATTTACCTTACAGCGGGCAGGCGATCAAACCAAGGTCCCGCGGAGATAGCCGAGCGGAGTTGGAAGCTTTTATGCACATGACTGGACGCTTATACAACCCAAAGCAGACATTTTCGGTAAGTATTCAGAGCACAATCAGAAACTAAAGTTTCGGTTTGTGAAACTGACCCCATCGCAAGCGAAGTGATTATATTGTTAAGTGTGATCAGTCGCCGTACTACACATGGGCCGCCCGTGAGTGTTACATCTGTGCTTACTATCACTTACAGTCTCACAGTCCCGGTATCTCGTATGATGGACTTCCCGAGGACTTCGAGGGTGACGAAGACCTCCTAGATCATCTCAAGACTCCGTGGGCCCGGGCCTGAGCCGGGGCTTTTTGTGTGATAGTCGAGCGGCAACGACACCGTGTTCTGAGGTTGGAAAAATGTCAAGATCATTGCAATTGATTCTCGGACACACAATTGAGGGATTGGGAGCGTGGTAGGGACAAAATAGTGAGTGACAAGCATACCAGGTTTTCGCATCTGACATCCGTGAGACTGCCGAGGCTCGGCATTGCCCAGTGTTGAACTGTTCAAGTTGAACATGCAGTAAAAGTGAGCAGACATAAGCCACAAATGAACTTGTAGAACGAACCTACATGCCAGCGAGCACGCTCCGTGACCATTGTCGAGGGGGATTTTTTGATGTCCAGGCCTCGGCTTTGCGGCTCGGCTTGGGCTCAAGCCCTGCGCAGGGCCCGGCCCGGCTTTCGAAAGCCGCGGCTCGGCTTTGCCGGCTTAGGGCTTCAAGCCGGGCCCTGAACATCACTACTCAAGAGCGCGAGGGACCGGCTGGATTACCATTATTGCTAGCTGGATCTACGTGAGCTTGCGAACGGCTAGAGTAAGTGTAAGATAAGGTAGGCGACTGATGGAGGACAAATCTCTCCGGGGATATGATTCGTGACCATCGGTCACGAGTCACATCTTTTTCCGTCTTGGGCACGGATTTTTCGATCTTCAAACGGACTAAACTCAGGCAACACCCAAGCAACACCTCTTCTTTGCTTCCTTATCCGCTTTTGGGCCACCCCGGGGGTAATCTGGCCTGGATGCGTCGTCTTTCGACATATGCTGTATCCAGCACAAATACATCTATCTTGTCTTCGGGATATCTGGACTTCCGTCCACTCTTGTCCCTGCTCTTCCTTGTCTATTCCATCCTCTTTCATGACGCCTGCTGAGTGTCACATTTTTCAATTTCAATTTCTCCATTTTTTCATCCATGTCGTGGCGGTGCAGCTGTGGGTGGTTCCCCGGCGGCTGCCAAATGTTATTTTGTTTATTCTATCATACCACCTGGGCATGGACTCCTGTGCATGTTTAATCTCCCTCACCAGGAGGTTGTTCAGATTGTCCCAACCCTTTCGACACAGTTTTGCGCCAGATACATTTGTATCAAAATTCTTGAGACTGCGAGATTGTATGGCGCGGTTTACTCGGTGATCATCCTTTGATCGAGTAGACTGGTCTATTTCATGCCGACGCAGCTCTGCGGGCATCTTCCATCCATATATCGACGCAGCTCTGCGGGTATCTCTATATGCCGACGCAGCTTTGCGGGCATTTTCCTTTATCACCGACGCAGCTATGCGGGTGTATCACCTTGTGCCGACGCAGCTCTGCGGGTGTATCGTGCCGACGCAGCTTTGCGGGTACATTCTATCTTGCCGACGCAGCTTTGCGGGCATGCTTATACATTTACCGACGCAGCTCTGCGGGTATTCTCTTTCATATGCCGACGCAGCTCTGCAGGCATTTCATCGGTTCATTCGTGTCTCTGCGATTGCGTGCACAGTGTTTCCACTTTGCCGAATACATATGGGTCTGCCGTGAGGCATATCTGTGTGCGTTAAAATCTCTAGTCTCTCGAATTTGTTTGGCCTGGTCCTGTGCTTTTAGCACATTGTTGACCGCTGGGGCGGGGATGCAATCATAACCTTCTCCTCTCCACTTGCATTTGCACCGCTCCTGTTTGGGGTTTCGGTCGCTTCTTTGATTTGCCCTTCAAGCGAGCTTTGCTCTTGGGAGCGTTACTCCGGTTTGGGGTTTCTGGGCTTAATCTTCATCTCTCGAAGACCCGGGAGCTCCTTGTGTACGAAATTGACCTCGCAATCCAGAGCCAGAATATTTGAGCCTCCCTCGCTCAGCTTCCTTGCTGCCGATCGAGTGCTCCTGTTCTGGATCGGGCCGTTGAGCTTCTTGCTCAACTGCGGTGTCAATTTCCAGACAAACCGATAACTCTCCCAATTTTTGGCATACTCGTCAGATTCGCTCTGACTTACTATACGTCTCGGATTGATTATCTGTTTGCTAATCATTTATTCAGGGTCCTCTCAACTAGTCTACCTTATCGACTCTACTACGCCAACAAGAGACCCGCTCGCACATCCCAGCTCCCGGAGGCGTCCTCGTCGCAGCAAAAAGGATCGCTACAGAAAGACATCGCCGGACGCGATCGTCTCAAGGAGCGCGCGCTCATCGATGAGACTCAGCAATAGTACTAGACTCGTAACCAGCCTGCCTACGCCATTCTAACAAGGCGAGCTTGTTGGCGTAGGCAGACTGGTACTTCTCGGAAGTGTCAATCGAGCGGGGGCGGAGTTTGAAATTTAACCCTTTCATTTGGCGAGACCGATGACGTAGTGACGTGCGACAACTCCGGAGATAGCGGTCCGACGTGGATTTCTATTAAAACTACCCTCATTCTTTGCGGTGTTCTGTACCACAAAGAGGAAATGTGAAGAAGCCAAATGAAGGGAATAGGTATCCCATTGATTACCCAGCTTTAAACAGAATATAATCGTAAAAACTGCGCGCGAACGGAATAAAGGTAAGTTAAATTTCAAACTCCGCCTCAGCCCTTGTGACAGGTCCGAGAAGTACCAGTCTGCAATAGTACAAGCTCCCACGCGAGGATTTTGATCCCTGTGATCCGATCGAGTGATAGTTTCGGTGCCGGGCGCAATTTCCGAACCTGTCCTCTCTCGCACGGGATATTTCACCATCCCTGGTAAGTCGCCATTAGCCTTCACTCGCTTGCATGAATTAATTTCGTGGTTGTGCGGGTTCTGCTGTCACCGTTGAACGCACCTTCTCTGTTGGTCGTGACACCATTTCGCTCTGCCGCGCCAGCTTGACCATCCGAGCTCTGAGGATTGTTGCTAGCTGGATCTACGTGAGCTTGCGAACGGCTAGAGTAAGTGTAAGATAAGGTAGGCGACTAATGCCAGAGGACAAATCTCTTCGGGGATATGATGTGCGACCTTCTGGTCACGTGTCACATCTTTTCTTCGTGCTCGCGACATCCACCTCGTTCCCGCCGGTCTCGTCTCGGGCACGGATTTTCGACTTTCAACGGGCTAAACTTAGGCAACACCTCTTCCTTGCCTCTTTATCCACTTTTGGGCCACCCCGGGGTAATCGAGGAGTGACCAAAAGAGTAGGACTAGGACTGCCCCAGTCCTATGGAGTAGGATTGAGTCCTATGGACGTAGGACTCGCTGCCGTATTAGACAGCGGATGGCAGTTGTCGCTTGAAACGTCATTCAAGCGATCAGATATCGTGGGCATGCCGTACTACTTTCTCCGATACTTATGTAACTCTCTATAACCACTTAAGGAAACCTTGGTCTTTCCGAGGGTTTTTCAAGCTGGGAAACACCCCTACAAACCGAGCATTTTCTCCCCTCTCCGAGACCGTTCTGTTGCAGCGTTCTCAAGTGCCAACTCTGCCTCCTGGCTCCACAAATTTTCTCCTTCTTTTCCTACAACTTATTCCTCCTTTCACCACTGCCGCAAATGGGCCCTCAAGCCATGAATTGGTTTCAATCTATGCTCTTCATCCATACCTCTCATTCTTTCCCGTTATGCAATATATACTCGCGTTCAAAGGTGGGCAGGCTTCTCGGACATGTTGAATTACACAACAAGTCTTGTTTCTTTTCCCTTCTTGCAACATTACTGATCATGAGGTATAGCGGACCTTGTGATACGGTAATAGACCTTAGGTCTCTGCATATCGGACATACATCTCTGACTTAATTGCAGCCTCGTTGTTTGCGGCATTCTGCGTGTGTGTCCCCCTTTTTTCTGTTCTCCCCGCCTACCCAAAGTGTTCATTCAATGGCTTTTGAGCGTGCCACGCCCACCTATCTGCCCAATGGGCCTCCAAGTTCAACATCAACTCTTCACCCACCGGTTGTAAGTACCTTCAAGCTGAATACATGGGCCTCATACTTTCACGATCTTCATTCCCGAGTGAACAATTTACCGATCTGGTTTCTGTAGCTATCAATACGGGCCTCTTTCACTGGATCCATTCCTCTCTGTCCCGAGTCTCTTCGGCACTGGCCAGCATTCATCACCAGTTCCAATGCGCCGAATTTGCTTTGCCGCATGTTATTATATGGTAGATGTACTGCGACTTTAGCTTGACTTGGTCAGTTCCTTGAAGCGCTTCGATTTCGAAGCAAATTGACTGGTAGCCGGCCGTTCCGCTTGTCGGCCTTACCTGCTTGGCATCAGTTGGCTTCGCATAAATTGACACAATCAGCCGAGATAATGGGACTCAATCCTATTCCATAGGACTGAGTCCTACTCCATAGGACTGGGGCAGTCCTAGTCCTATTCTGCTGGTATATACTCGGGGTAATCTGGCCAGGATGCGACGACTTTCGACATTTTGACATTTGCTCTATCCAGCAAAAATTGATCTCTATCTCTATCTTGTCTCCGGGATAGCTGAACTTCCGTCCACCTTGTCCCTCTTCTTTGTCTATTCTATCCTCCTTCATGACACCTGCTGAGTGTCATATCTTTCAATTTCAATTTCAATTCCAATTCCAATTCCAATTGTCCATCTCTGTTGTGGCGGCGCAGCTGTGGGTGGTTCCCCGGCAGCTAATTTTGTTTATTCTATCATACCATCTGGGCATGCATTCCGGTGCATGTTTAATCTCCTTCACCAGGAGGTTGTTCAGCTTGTCCCAACCCTTTCGACGCAGTTTTGTGTCAGATACTTTTGTATCAAAATTCTTGAGACTGTGGGATTGTATGGCACGGTTTGCTCGGTGCACCTCCTCTGATCGAGTAAACTGGTTTATATCCTGCCGACGCAGCTCTGCGGGCATTTCACTGGTTCATTTGTGTAACTGCAATTACGTGCACAATGCTTCCAATTTGCTGAATCCATATTGGTCCGCTGCAATGCATACCAATGTGTATTAAAATCTCCAGGTTCTCGAATTTGTTTGGCCTGGTCCTGTGCTGTGGGGAGCACTTTGTTGACGGCTGCGGCGGGGACACATTTATATCCTTCTCCTCTCCTCTTCCTTTGCACCGCTCCTGTTTGGGGTTTCAGTCGTTTCTTTGACTTGCCCTTCAAGCGAGCTTTGCTCTTGGGAGCGTTGCTCCGGTTTGGGGTTTCTGGGCTTCATCTTCATCTCTCGAAGACCCGGGAGCTCCTTGTGTACGAAATTGACCTCGCAATCCAGAGCCAGAATATTTGAGCCTCCCTTGCTCAGCTTTCATGCTGCCGATCGAGTGCTCCTGTTCTGGATCGGGCCGTTGAGCTTCTTGCTCAACCGCGGCGTCAATTCCTAGACAAACCGATAACTCTCCCAATTTTTGGCATCCTCGTCAGATTCGCTCTGGCTTACTATACATCTCGGCTTGATCATCTGTTTGCTAATCATTTATCCAGGGTCCTCTGAATTAGTCTACCTTATCAAGCGGCGCCTCAGCCTTGCGTGTACGGTGGTTAAGGAGATGAATGGTGGTACTTAGCACACCTGTACATCTACGTAGACTTGCGTGAGTTTTTTTTTTTTCGATCTGCCGTATGCCGTTTATGGCCGTTGTTACCGGCAGCCATTTGAATTCCAACACCGTGGTACAGGTACGGCACGGGTTCAACCATAATTACCCGTCAAATCAACGGCCGTCCCTGGATGCGGTACGGCGGGCAGCCCTAATGATTCATCAGTGGCAGTGTTCGTAGGATAGGATCGTTACGCCTTGGTTACGTGTAAGGCTCCAACCATTTAGTTTTCGTGTATGGAGCGGGGAAATGGCTCTGGTGCTATGTCCTGGCAAGTATTTGAATAGAAAGCTATTCAAATATTCGGGCCGCGGGCGGGTCTAGGGAGCTAACTGGCCGACATCCTCCAATGTCTGCTTAGTCTATCTGTCTATGACGCCGTGGCCCTGCCTTTTGCCATCATTCAAATACTCCTTAGTTCGAGTCCTCCAATTGCCGACATTTTTTTAACTTTTGCACCATGCTTGACCAGTTGAATAATGAGGCCTATTGATGCCGCTACATGACAATGGAATGGTCTGCACTCTATCTACGGATTTGGAGTTCTATAGCTATTTTTTTGGGGCGGTGCGTAGCGCCGCCGCCACACCGTCCGTCCTTCACAACGAAGTGCGCGACGTGTCGGTGATGATGGCAAGAGGAGAACAAGATGCGATGATTGGATCTTTCGGGATTGATGCGCTGATGACGATCGATGATGCATAGGCTTCGTTCCAACTCGTTCTGATTAGAGCGTATTCGGAGCCTGCAAAACCACACTTTTCTCAAAAATCTGATGGCTGATCTCAGAAATGTTGTGATTGCCAAACTGGGAACGGCAAGCCCGGCAAGCAATCCGGCACTCACCAAGAAAATGCCCTGCGTACGCGTTTTGTCCCATTCTTTCGAGGAAAACGAGCTCAAGTTCAATGCATACTAGCCTGGTGTTCAAGAACGATATGCGTACCATGCACTTGCGACGATTCAGGTTCGGTATCTTGACAAGCGGTTCCATCACATCTGTCAATGGACCTCGGCTAAATCTCAGCGTTGATCCCAGAAAAGTTTTGGGCGCTCCGAATACGCTCTATTTTCAACAACAGTTTGGTAGACTCGCTACCAATCGTTTCCCACGCACCGATCACAAGGGCAAGAACGATCAGTGCTGGGTAACGACTGGAACATCTTGTCGTCATTTTGGCTGATGGCGCCAAATGAGGTTTCGGACTTATGTTTTTTCGCCTCCAGTGCCTTCCCGTATCTTCAGAACGAAGACACTCAAGACCCAACTTATCTGGGGAAAGTTGCACCATTCTCCGGTCTGGATTGAATGGGGCTCACTTGTTTTTCCTTCAAATCTGAAATGAAGTGGTCTTATTCGACACAGAATTGAAAAATATCCGTCTTTCATTATATGACTTTTGACACTTTTTTCAAACGTTCAGAACGGTGAAAAACGCAAGTCCGAAACCTCGTTTGGCGGGATCAGCCAAAATGACGACCAAAGATCCCAGCCGCTTCGCCACGTGAATAGCGCAGCCACGTGAAGAAGCGGTTGGTCACGAGCCTAACAGTTTGGCAACAATACCTCCAATTTTGCCATATATCTCCACCGCAAGTTCTATGGGACTCCGAGCTCGCAGTACCTCATATGTAAATTGTAATTGAATGATTGGGATGAATGAAACTGGGTGACTGGATTTTACAGTGATGTATAGAGGGTGAGGTTACCCCTCCGGTGGCCTTGGGTGATCCGTGACCGTGATGTCACAATGGGCCAAAATTTCCCGCTGGTGACCCCGCTCTTTTTCTTTCCATTTTAGGCCTCCTTCCTAATCTGTCACTGCCAATCGAGACGAACGAGCGTTTCGCGGTCCTCGATCGACAATCCCATCGGGCTCTTCCCGTTCGTTCCCGTTCCTGTCCGCCCGAATGAATTCAATCCGCTGCTCCTCCTCCGCCCCGCTCGATTGAATACTGCTCCATTTTCTTGTACCTCCTGAGTCCTGAGCTACGATCATGTCTGGGGCACCGTATAAAATGAAGGCCCGACTTTTTTGTCGGTACTGTGAAAGACTTCGACTTTTTCCCTTCAAAAGTCTCTGTTCCTGGCACGTACTCGCTCACTCATGGCACGAAGATTCGTCGACACAGATTTGTGAGTCTCTACTCTTCGCAGGTCATGTTTCATTAATTTTTCTTTGGCCAGCCGTAACTTAAAGAGGTCCGACTTGGTGGCGTTAGTCGAAGGCCAGGTTGCCAAATGGCCCACCTCGAAGGGTAACTTTTCACGACACAAGACGAACATCCCCGACATGAAATGGGCTCTAATCAACTGCGAATTTACTACTGAGCTTCCTCTAACTACGGCAACACCGAGCGCGCCCCAGAACCAAGCACCGACTATTCCCCTTCCCCCCATTGAACCTGCCAGCATAGCTTTACCCCCGACCGGTAAGCTGGTGCAATTAGTTTTTTTCCCCCGTTGACACATTCTGTTCATTTTCTAGCTCAACACGAACATGAACATGGTCCGTCTTCCGAGGTTTTGTCGAATGCAGAAGCACAATGTAGTCCTGTCTATGTGTACCGCGTTGTCAGACCTTATTCACTTCCTTTGTTCAAGGTACAGATTCTCTGGAACCTA
The DNA here is from genome assembly GCA_029449255.1 of Mycena polygramma. Lineage (NCBI taxonomy): Eukaryota > Fungi > Basidiomycota > Agaricomycetes > Agaricales > Mycenaceae > Mycena > Mycena polygramma. The sequence continues at coordinate 1,996,280 of JARKID010000004.1, read as the reverse complement.
GTTCGGGCGCAGTTGAACCTAGTTCGGGCACAGTTCAAGGTGACATTTACTCATGCTAAACGTCCGTCAAGTTACTTACTCATAGCTTCAGTTTCGATTGAACGCTGTTCGATCCTTCTTCTGATTGAGGACGCCCGCAGTCTTTTCAAAGACAAGATCTCCAAGCGCATCACGGTTCCCGTTGTCAATCGCGAGAACTGCAAACCTGGCGAGTGGAGGGCCCGTCCCCGGGACGTGATGAATACATTGCAAGCCTCTATCTCGTTTCTCGAGGGTCTGTTAACCTTTATCAGTTTGATTCACTCACTAATTCTACTCATCCAGGACCAGCTAAAATCGGAACCGCAGATGAGGAAGCCCCCGAATTCACGATGTACTTCGGCACAGTCGTTGGACGTGCTTATTGTGATGCTCCTGACCTCGACTCTTATCTTCTTCTCATCCCGAGCGACAACAAATTGAATCTAACGGTCACCTTTATTGGGGTATGGTTTACGTTGAAATTCAACTTCCGATCTCTCATCATCTTTCAGGGCCCAAAATTACCTCTCTTTGCAGAGAAGCGTTTCCCGTCCGAGATCAGACCTTCGCCGGACCCCATTGCCAAGCTCGAAGAGCCAGCCGAGAATGCTGCTTCGTCTTCCAAAACATCTGGCAAGAGAAAGAGGGAAGCACTAACCGACGATGAAGTAGATTTCCTCACCAAGAGGGTGAAGGAGACGGATGCAGCTGCCTTTTCCTCCTTCCAAAAAAACCACAATCAACGGCTTTCCAACTCGGACCGCGTGAAGTATTGGCTGTTTGCTGCTAACTTTTGCAAAGCCAACCAGAAACGATCTTGGCCGGTAGGGATTGAACGCTCGGTACGTCATTAGCTCTATGTCTTGACCTGAAGCTGATGTTTTGCGTAGGAGAAGGGGCCGACGGTCAAAAAAGACGACTTGGAATTAATCCTCGGGATGAAACGAACTGCGCTCGATCAGGCAATCAACATGGGTCGCATCTTGGAGAAATACTACGGTGTTTCTCCCCGAGCACTCGAGGTCGTTAATCAAATCGAGGGTGGAGAACAAGAATCCGACGCCGTAGGATCGGGAGCATTGGCCAAATTTCTTATCGAGTACGAGAAGGACCACCCCATTGAAACTTGAGTATTTTTGACTACAATACTGTTACCTTTCTCTTTAGCTCTCTATAGCCTGAATGTTCAATCTGCGACACTTTCCTTGCATCCCGCGTTCATTTGAGAAGTCTAAATATGTTCAGGAAAACACCTCTGACTCTATAGCTTGCTTAGCTAAGCCATCAACTAAAAGTGCAAACACGAAAACCTTCAAACAAGGCCATTTATCGTGGATATTTGGTTCCATGGCAGCGCGTTAACTATTCGCAGCTGTTGCGAAATCATGGCGCGTCAAGGAACACTCACGTGCCGAGATGTGACATCAGTAACACTGCCAGCGAGTTACTTCCACCAAACTTCCACAGCGTACTACGACTTCTCACCAAGGCTTGGGCTCATACTCCGGAACCACACTTTGGCCACTGGGGATCAATAGAAGAACATTCTCTCTATTCCAAGACACAAGCATCTCCGGTTACACAGTGTCAATGCGTGTCGAGTCCCGACGCACTAGGACGCACTGCTGGTTCCATTTGCCCCAGGCTGGTCTTCTCGGCTGGCAGGGCACATAAGGTGTGTCTCTCATATTCTTTCCATCCCTTGTCCTCACCTTGTATTCATACCTTGTCCTCCGTACCTCATGCTTTCCACTTCCACACCATCCATCTCGCAGCCTCTGAAGATATCTCTTTCGTCCAAAGTTCTCCAAACATGGGTCAAATATCTCTGCACCCCGGGGTAAGTTCTCAAATTTCAGGCCAAATATGCTGTACTGACAAGATTTACTAGTCGCAATGATTTGTATCCGAGCATCCATTCGGTGTGTTGCAGTTGGCTCGATTTCACGAATGGTTCCGGCTTTTTCTTCGATTGGCATTGAGCTTCACTAACCTTGCCATTCCAGAGAGATTCTTCCAAAGTTTTTTACATAAGGGCTCTCTAGCTCAAATCATCGGTAAGTTATCCCCCATCTAAATGTACTGCATAGTTCTACCTTGTTCCTTTCTTCTTTGCCAGGATGCTTGAGGTTATGCAGGAGCAGGATCCGGACTCCGACGCAGCTCGCGCATCGAGGATCGAGACTATGAGGGTCACTGGGTCTGATGGTTATTGCTTGGGCATCGACGTGCTTGCTCTACCCTCGATTCCAGTGACTCTTCTTTGTTCACACCTCCTGAGCTTGAGGCTTTGGTGATCCTGGGTTTGGATAGCGCAAATCGTTGGGGGAGGAAACGCAGTGAGGCTCAAAGTGCATGCATTCGTACGCTAAAATACTACTCGATTACTCGATTACTAGCATGCCCAAGAGCTAATTATCTGAATACACGACGATTTACCCAGTGTATGAGTTAGACTCTAAAAGAATCTGATCTGTCGCCGTCAACTCCCCCTCCTTTGGCGTCTTCTGCAAGTAATCTATGAATGAGCGGACAGTGGGAAAGAGCCGTTGTCCCCCTGGAGCACGGCCCTCCTCGTAGCGGTCGCGAATGAAGCGCAGAGCAAGCTCGAGGTTCCAGTTGCGTTTCGCAGCAAGTTTCTCGATGAGATTGATTATTTTCAAGCGGCGACTTCGTTCTGTCTTCACCGTCTTCACATTCCGACGCCATGCCGGACCCCATCCCTCCTCCAATTCGCGGCCGGAAAGACAGCCGTTGAGGCCGGTCGTCCACTCTACCCAAAGTACACGAAAAAGAAAACAGGAACCAGGAAAACAACCACTGCGTGATCGCCGCTCTCCGTGTGCATCCAAGGAAACTGTACAGCGGCGGACAAAAAGATGATCAGCATAACCCTGACAGATGTAAACCGAGATGACCGGTAATATTTGAGCTGCGTTTGAACGGGTCACATTGTAGAGGAGAGTTGACTGAGAGGGAACCAAGGATACCGGAGCGCGAAGCGGCTTGAACAATCGGTCCTTTCTTCTGGATCGGCATGTTGACAGAACCACGAGGACACCGGGGGCAAAGAGCGACGCACCCAACGAAGGGTGCTGTCGTAGCACCTGGCACACGATCGTGCTGCATCCGGTGTGACAGCGAACAAAGAGTCTTTGACTTGTGTTAAGAAAGGTTTACATATGAAATGGTTAGTTACAAATGATGTACAACACTGGGTTAGAATAGTTATTGTATAGTTGATTTACTTAGCTAGCAAATTAAAGACCTTCACGCACAACCCACGGCTGCCAAGGGAGGATATACAAGACGCGGCTCATGCGCCCGATCGGGAAGAGCGGCACATTGGTTGAACGGCGGCTCAGAGCCGCATTTGATTTGGTAAAGAGCAGTGCTTGAATGAAAGGCGGCACTTGCTATTTTGGGACAGCACCACGGTTCTGCCGGTCCTGGACGAAGCTGTGCAGCACTCTTTCCTCCATCCTACCACCACCACCATTTTCCCCTGCCGTGCCATACGTTCCCCACCGAAATGCTTTCCCAACGCTCTCGCCGACGCAGCACTTATCGACGGGGTATTTCACCTGACGATGGACTGATAGTCGAGGAAAGACGATGTGATTCGAAGGGGGCTGCATCGGTGCGTGCATCCTGGCTTTGTCCTCCTTGCCCCACTGAACTGGCCGCTGTTCACGCAATGCCGCGGAATGATCTTACCGATCACAGCCGTTAGACATGTTCGTAACATTTTTTTTGGTGTACATTCCGGCATTGGCTTACTCTTCAGTCCCCCGCGTACGCACTTTAAAGCGCGTCCGCCCTACTGCTGATCGGCAGTCTCGTCGGGCGCGACACCGACGGGTCGCTCTATGGAAGGATCCTGACGAGCAACGCCCACGGGACCAACGAGTGGAGACATCCCGGGCAACTGGGTGTATTCTGTCAGCATTTTCATCTTCCAACTCTGTTCCGACACGCACCTGCATTTCAGAAAGTTCCCTGCGAACCTTCCGATTATTGTTAACCCTCTCAATTGCAGACGGGCACAAAGTTTCGAGCCAATCCTTTGACGTAACACCTTGCTTGGAATGTTTGTCTGTCTGTCAGTTGGGACAGGGGCGTGTTGGCCCTTGAGCACTACATCAACTTTATTGCCGTCGAAGGAGAGAAGGAGAGGAAAAACCATTGCTGAGCCTGCGCTGCCAGTGGAGTTTGAGTTTGTCTGCCCAGCCTTGCGCGTCTGGCGCTGAGACGCTCTCTATCCCACCGGTAGCATCGAGGCTGACGATGCTGCATCATATGCGTCTCCTGCCGAAGTGGTGAGAATTGGGTGAGAAGTGGTAAGAAGCAAAGAGTGTTTCAAACTCCGACACCCGTCTGATCCGGCGGCTCACAGGCCGGTTGATCCTTTCCCTCTTACCTCCTGCGCTGATCATCCAAAACTGTATTCTTACGGGTCTACATTGGCTCGCCTGGGAAGTTACACCTGTTGCTTCGATATTCCGGACCTCCCTGCAAGCCCCCTAATCCTGCTGCCACTGGTATAATCCTCTAACTTGGTTGTCGTCCTTGGTTACCTTGAGGCTGGTGGTTACCACTGCACAACAGCAATATTGTCCGCGAATCATCCCAAGATTCCCAACCCGCTAACCAACGGATTTGATCTAGTGCTGGCCAAAAATATGATACGCCAGATTTAATTTTGAATATATCCAAATACGACTGAATACGATACGGCCTGAGAGCCTTCCACTGAATATAAATACGGGTGGATATGAATATGAATATGATATGGATATGATATGATACGGTCTCAGCGTATTCAAATATATTTGAATATGGTTATTGAGGCTCAGCCGTCACTTATCACCGAACGGCGCTCAAGAACATCATCGGCAACGATGTTCCGCAGCATAGCCGAAGGTGCCGTCTGCCTGAGTAGCATATCCGCTGACAATCACGGAGTGTCCCGGCCTCGGCATCTCGGTATAAATGTCTTCAACACTCCATCAGCATCCAGACCACTTTCTTCGGAGCTCGGAAGACACTCTCCATAGATGTTTGGGTCTCAGAATCTGTTGAGGAAAGGAACTCATACAGTTGGGGCTTGAACTACACACAGTTTCAGAAAATTTGAACAAAGTACAGTGTATTTGAATATATTCATATCGTATTCATCACCTTGCTTTAGCTAGGTCCCCCTTCCTGGAAATTATCCTGCCGAAAGCTGCAAGAAACAAATAGATGACCCTCCGAATCTCTCTCTTTCTCACACAGCTAAATAACCAAGTCCCCGAGTCCCCCGTTTCCTATAAACCCAAACACTAGCATGACTTGACTCCTCGAATCTCCCTGATGTGCAGTGAACAAATACAACCACCATCCCTCTACTGGCAGGACCCGGCTCCCTGAATGTCCCCGATCCTTCATTCTAGCCGAAATACACCCACTTTCGCGACTTTTCCTTCCTACCGCATCCGCCGGCTATCTCCGAGCAGCCCGCATCGTCTCCCGATCACGTCTGTGGCCATCACCGGGCTCCCCGTCTACATTCAATTGACCCGCCTCTTCCTTGCGTACTTACATAAAACATCGCGCCATGGGCCGCAGGTTCCTTCCCGCCACCTCATGCATGCCTCCGCCCTCTACAATCTCATCATGTGCAACGAACTTTTTTTTTACTGAACTTTCCGGGCTAACTAATTACAGAACGAGTGTTGACTACGAAACAAGAGAAAGGATGCTCATTATCTCAGACATTTGCAACGACACCGATGTACGCCCATAGTTCCCAATGCGACTAAATCCACACATGCCTGGCTCTTGAGCGCAGTAAGTTTCCATCGGCAGCGACATCCAGCACGGCGATGGAACCCCACCCGACCGAGCTCCTCTTTCTTCGCGCAACGCGACCGAGGGAGCGCCATCTCCAGCGTGTCCCCCACGAACACCGCGAACGCGTCGGCGTCAACCGACTCGGTGACACGTCGTTGACCTTCTCCACAAGCTCTCTGGCCCCTTATCGACCCCTGCTTCGACGCCGGCCACTTCTGACACAAGCGTGACACCGACGAGCTCCGATGCCAGCACGACGCCCACCAGCTTAGATGCCAGCTCGGACACAAGCGTGATGCGCACTAGCTCAGATGCGAGCACCAGCGCTGCAACTACGACCCCGATCATTTCCCTGCCCTTCTCCAACCCCTTCTCGATGCCCAATAGCTCGACACCAGCTAGCACTGGTGTCGCGAGGCGTCAGCGAGCTCCGTGCCCATCGACTCGCAGTCTGCCTCCACATCTGCCAGCTCCCTGGGCGCGTTCCCCAGCAGCGACATCGCCTCCTCCGGCAACGACTCTGCCTCGTCATCCGAGTCCACCTCCACGTCGTCAATGCCCACCAGCAGTGTCGTGCAGTCGTCCCCTGTGACCCTCTTCCGCTCGCCGTCCCTCTCCCTCTCCGCCCCACTCAGTGCCGCCTCATCTCCACCTGCCCCGTCCACATCCTGCCCTGCTACGCCCGGGTGGGAAGGCTCGAATCCTGCGGTTCGTCGGCACTTACCGCGAATTTGGTTTCTAACACCTTGACCAGTGTTGGCTACGTGTCGAGGTCTGCGCGTCGCGCGGGGCCGTGCGAGTGCTAGGTCGGCGTAGGGGGATGTACATAGCGATTTAGAACCGGCGTCCGTGTATTATTTGAGACAATCACCAAAAAAAAAACCCCAAGTCAAATGCGCAGAGCGTATGTGCCGGAACCTAAAGCAAGGTTCGAGACGGCAGGGCCGGCCACTAGTATTCAACGCTCTGAATATGAATAGATATGAATACGGTCGGATACAGATACAATACGGGATCATTGCAGTGAATACAATATGGATTTTTTGTATTCATATCATATTATGGCCAGCACTAATTCGAGCCATAGCTCTAAGATTTAGTCTAATGCAGATGGCTCTAGCCATAGGAAGTGTTGTCTAAAGCCACGGCACTAGCCATCGGGTTGGCTAGAGCCATGACAGAGACTAGAGGTCCCTCAAGGACAATAGGAGCAAAATGAAAGGCACTGTGGGTATTCGATCCAGAGACCACTCCATGAGAGACAGAATCCTACACCTTACCCACTGCACCACAAGTTCGATACTGACTACCAGCCGTACCCGGCCTAACCACAAACCCAAAGCCCTAACCAAACAAACCCTAACAACCCTAACCTCTAACCAACCGAGGCAATAATACTCCTTGAGACCCTAAACACTAACCTCTAACCTCTAACCCAAACCCCTAACCGCTAACCACTAACCCGAACCCTAACCGGGCCCTTTCGGGGCGGTATAGTGGATAACAAGCTTATTCAGGGTTTCCAGGTTCCCATCCTATCCCCATCATTATGGTCAATGATCACTCCCTCATTGTCTAGTGGATTCTCCTCCGCCTTCAATGCTGTTTATATAATCCGGATATGATTCTTTTTGGGTTCGAATCCCGCTCTAGTCTTTTGTTTATTATTCTGTGACCCGCAGTCTATTGTCTTGGTCCCAGCCAACGGTTGGCTAGCGCTGTGGATATAGACAACACTTCCTATGGCTAGCTCCAAGCCAGTAGCCTAAATACCAGGACTATGGGTGTGAAGATGCGCATCTTTTCCACAGTTTTTCTTTTTTTGCCGCAGCGTCTTCTTCGAGACAATTCTGCCCTGCTTCACGGGGAATGTGCTAGGAGATGGTTGTCATTCGAGCATGGCGAGCGATGCCCGACGCGCGAATTGCATTCGAGTCCATTTCGTCCCTGTTCATTGAGCGAATGTCGTCCCTTGCGTAAATGGAGACTAACGGTAAGCCTGGCATCGTATTGCTTCCCCCGTACAGCTCAATTTTTCTCCCTCCTTGATTCGAATCTCCCGGTGCTGCAAACGGTCTGCCATGAGGTGCTGCGGTCGACTGGCAGAAACTGCGCATCCTTCACCTGTATGCTGTGTAGATTCTAGCGCAGCCGGCAATTCTTAGAGACTGGGGAATGGATAGGGGAACGAACATCATGATGAACCAACAGGTTCTGTGGATTTTCAGAACGGGTTCAAAATATTCGATCCCTGGTGAGTGTAATGTAAAGGGCACCAACCGACGCCGATTGACAGAACGGCTCAGGTTCAGAACAAAGTGAAACCCCTGACGATGGGGATCAAAAAAGTGTCAACACGATTACGCCACCAAGACTGCGCTTGGATCCTCGATAACCGGTCGTGTGTGCGAAGATCACCCCTATTCAAGAATAAAATGGGCCACTTCTCCAACAACATCCCAACTTTCGATGTCTCCTTATCTCACTGGTATGTGCCCTCGTCCTACACTTGGTGCTCCCCATTTATCCGCTGCCCCAGTGATTACAGCCCGTTCTGGCTCAATGAAACCGCAAGATTCTCAGTACGGGTACCTGCCGCACGAATATGTCGCCATTATTTTCGTCGTCCTGTATGGAATCAGCACTGGTTTGCTCATCCATCTCGATTGGTTTCCCTGCCTCGCTCATCATGTGCAGCACTTCATGTGGGGCAGGCGACATATTATCGAATGTGGTGGCTCTTCCCCACCGCCTGCCTCTGTGGGCTTGGCGAGCTCATCGGTTGGAGCGGTCGTCTGTGGTCGTCCTTCTCGCCCAGCTTTTATAATCCCTTCATGATGCAGTGAGTCCGCTTGAAGTTTCTTGTCACTCGACCTCAATCTCTGTATAAGGATCGTCTCGACCATCATTTCACCGACTCCGCTCATCGCGGTCAATTTTATCTTGCTCTCGTGGATCGTCACCCGCCTGGGTCCGTGCTACGCCCGGCTCACGCCTGTACGATGTAAGCTTACCACTCCTTTCATTGTCTGTCCAACACACTCTGAACCCCCTCTCCCAGACGCTGTTGTATTTCTCACCTGCGTAAGCCTCAACCTTCAATCAAAGGGCTGCGTTCTCACAATGCCTCAGGATATTGTGTCGCTCATGATCCAGGTACGATATCTTTTTTTTTTTTTTTTTTTTTTTTTGGAGCGTTTGGTATAACAAAGCCAAAGTCTGCAGATGCATTCTAAGTATTGTCCGCTTGTGTTGCTGGTTTTTAGGCCAGTCATGCCGGTGAGTTCGTCCAGGAGGAAATGCCGTTACGCACAATTTTTTACCAGTGTGGGACTCTGGCCTGTGTAGATTATCCTACACCATCCATTGGCCACATACCCACTAAAACCCCCTCTGTAAGTGTCCAATCGTCCGGCAATGAGTCTTCATTCATAAGTAGCCCACTCCAGGTGTTCAATACCCTTTGTTTTCCGAGTGCAAGTGGGCCAAACTTAATTTTATCTGTAAGAAGACGGTCGCGTCGCAAAGCAGAGTTCACGGATTTCAGCCAGTGGTTATGGATATTAGCTTCGGTGAGTGTTGCACCAGGGTTTGTTATGACACGGTTTACGCGGAGGTTCCAGATGCTGTGCCATGCGACTGAGACCAAGATGGCAAACAATCTACCTTTCTCTGGCATGGTTTTATGCATCGTTTTAAATCGTACGAGGTTACAGCCGAGTATCAAACCCCAATTAAGTGATGGCCAAGAGCCATATTTCTTCATCCATAATTGTCTCGTGAGTGACCATATTATACTTTGCTCTGGTGACGAACATTCTAAAGCTATGTGCTCAAGAGATTCAGTCACATTACAAACATGACATCTTCCATTTATTCTGAGGGTGTCCGTGTGGAGCCAGAAATCACCTACTCTGAAGGTGTTGTGGATGCATTTCCACAGAAATTCACGTGTACGCCGTTGTACCGTAGACGACCGTATGGATGACCAAATCATCGTATCGGAAGGTTTGTATCCTGACACTTCCTCTACGGCGCAGCGAATGCGGTCCAAATTTATGAAAGTAGATTTCCTGTGTGGTATCGGGTGTAATGAGCGGATAATTTTCGTGAATGTCCTCTGAGAGCCCTGTGATAAGGGCATCCCTGGAGATAGGAACATGATATCCGGTTCCGTGTCTAATTGCACTGCTTGACTTGGTCCGTCCGTAAATAACTTCGCTGGGTTATGTTTTACTTTCTTAAAATGTGTTCGGCCAACCCTCTCATTCAACAGTGCAACCACCGCTTTGACCAGTCGTGATTGGGGATCCAGCAGATCATTTTCAAACTTCATTCTATCTTTAATCAGAGCCTGTAGCAGGAAGTCGGAGGAAGTACAGATTATGAGTGGAATATTGGGTTCGGTATTTTGCAGAATCAATAATAACCCTCCTAACAACGCGGATGAGAAAGTCATCGGAATATTGGTGCGATCAAAAGTCATGGACAGAGCCATAGTATCCTGTACCAACTCAGCTTCTCTTGTGAGTATAACTTTGATCTCTGGTTCATACTCGCCGGCACATAGAACCCGTGGATGCAAGTAGTAGGTGACAACATTCGGTATTTCGTCTTGTTTATATCTCCTTGCCGGGATTTCACTGAGTGAATCCTCTGAGGCAAAGATGCGGAATCCGGATTCAAAATTCATCAGGGTAAAATCCGGATCGTAAACCATAGCTTGATCTGTTTGTATTGCCGTTTGGTTAGCTTCTAGCTCTTCATCTGTCAGAGCGAGGTCATCGCATAGATCACCATTTTCAACGGTTGGGTTCCATTTTTGTGTGAGACTATCTATAAACATTTTGGCAGTCTCAATGCATTCTCCTGGATGCTCACACCTGAATTCATTTCTATCTCGTTGGCACAAGGGGCATCCACAGTTCTTACGACTGATCCCGGAGGGATTAATTGTGTGAGGTTTCCTCGCTACAGTGGTTCTCCGCATCGCAATGGTGAGCGTATCTCGTACTGTGTGAACCTTATGGTTGAGTCGCAGGCACGTCGCAGAGTCGCGTCGATTAGCACGCTTGTATTGGTCCTTGTTTACGGCTGGATGTTTCCACATCGGCATCTCTAGCCTGATCGTTTTGCTTATTGACAGTGCAGTGAATTTCAGGTTGTAGTTCCGGGCTGCCAAAATCATCCGCTTAATCTCATATGGCAGCGGTGTCTTGTTGGATATGGGGATATGGACATTTTGCAAGAAAACATTGAGAATTTGGCCCGGTCGGATATTGAGGTAGCTTTTGAGTTCTAGGAAATTACGCAGCAGATAATCCACAAAATAGCACCAGGTAGCGCGTTCCTTTCCCTGTGTCAGGTAAGTTTGCAAATTCCACAGATCGATAGCTTCATTTCTTGCCGGGATATCTAAAATCTGCTTTCCCCCGTTGGTAATATCCAAAATCATCGTCTCATGTCCTACTCGTGCACGTTTTCCATCCCACAAGAATACATGTTCGGCTTTTATCAATGTATCTTCGACTTCTTGGGGCATGGCCTGAACTCTTGTCAAGTATTGTGTTCGGCCGCCAATCACCATGTTGATTATGTGTCGTTTGCCCTCGAGAGTCGGCGATGTTGCCTTCCATCTCTCAAGGTCGCTATTAATTTTCTCAAGTACATTTGGCCATGGTGTGATATATGGCACGTTATTCCCGATCCATGCTCCTAATATGCGGCAAGTTTGACCGTCAGGGAGGATTCTTATCGTGTTCGTAATTGCACCAATCGGCATCTCGTCATTTAACCGTCTCTCTTGTACCACCTTCGCTCGAAACAAGGGCCGGCCAAATGGTAGTAGAACTGTCTTGTGTTCATTAAATCGTGCAGTCGACGCTGCACACCATAGGTCCAAAATTCCCCAGAGTTTTTCCAAAGTACTGCTGGATGAGAGATATACCGTCGTATCGTCGGCAAACAATGAGACGATGAGTTCTTCGTCTTTTCCTGGCACCTTAATCCCTTTGAGCTCCGAGTCCCTCAGTAAACAGGCAAGTGGTTCGATTGCCAGGTTGAATAAAAGGCATGAGAGGGGGTCTCCCTGTCGAACTCCGCGGATAACTATAAATGACTCACTCATTTCGCCGTTGATCATTACCACGGTCTCAGCATTTGTGTATAAAGCCTTTATTGTGTTGCAAAACCTTGGCGGGAATCCCATACGTTCGAGGACTGTTAAAAGATATGCATGGTTTATTCTATCATATGCTTTCTCCTGGTCTAGAGCAACTATGAGTCCATCCTCTTCTGCTGCCTCCGCATAGTTCAGAAGAAACTTTGCGAGCTTTACCTGGTTCTCAATCTTTCGGCCCTTCATGAAACCGGCTTGGTCAGGATGCACAAGAGACGGAGCAACATTCATCAGTGTCAGAGAGTAAGATTTAGTCATTAACTTGTAGTCGCAATTCAATAGTGTTATGGGGCGATAATTACTGATCAGGGATTTATCTCCCTTCTTGAAAAAAGGGCACATCCATCCAGCGTTGAATTTACAGCTCTCGACCATGTCATATTTTTCAATGTCGACATACATTTTGGTAAGGAAGCTTATCACGTCAAAAAGTTTTTGACCAGAATTTTCACTTCGTCGGAATAAGATGTCTAACATCTTGTAGAACTCGTATGGCAGCCCATCCAGTCCTGGGGACTTTCCATTGTTGGAGAGCTTCAGCGCACTGATCACATTTGCGGATGACATCTCCTTGTTCATTTCATTGAACTGGTTCTCCGATAGTCGAACTTTGCATTTCTCAAGGGTGATCTCGGTTGCCATCATTCGTCCATACTCATCTGGCTGGTCTTTGAATTGTACTGAGTTGTGATACTCTCTCGCCATTTTTGCCATCTGTTTCGGGCTTGTCTCGTACTCCGGGATTGGCTCAGATTCCGGGTTTTTTCTGAACTCATGTATGGACTCCTTTGGATGATAGCCCTTTGCCGATTGTGTCCATGATTTTGTCCGGAGGGTTTCACCTTCAACATCATAGCGAGCCTCTGCTGAAGCCTTTCTTTTTTCCGCTTGGTCTACGAGGCATTGGCGAATTTTGTCTTCAAGCATATATATTGCCTCTGACTTATCCTCGAGGGGCATGTCATCGTCATGCAGTACCAGTGTTAACTGAGTCTTCCATGTGCGGATTTGACGAGTTGTTTCATTTGTGATGAAGCGTGAGCAGTGTTTTCCGTACTTTGTGACATCCAGTTTGAATTGTGCCCACAAAGTCTGAATATTCTGGGCTGGGTCGCGTTCGGAATGGTCAAGTTCTTCCAGATCTGTCAACAGTTTTGCGGCCAGACCTTGTACATGTTTCATGAATTTTGATGATTTCAATAGGTAAAGTGGCAGGCTCCATCTCCCCTGACCTGGTTGCTCTTCTGGGCGGCATGTCAATTGTACGGTCACTAAACGGTGGTCGCTTTTCACAGCGCAATGTTTGATTGACCAGTCTCTGTATGACTCAAAGTCTTGGCTGTCGACATTAATCCGGTCGAGTCTTGAATATGAGATGTGTAGTTTATTTGTTCGTGGATCTGTTCGACGTTGTACACAGGTATAATCCCTGGTGTCAGGGAATGTTGCCCGCCAGCCATCACGCAGTCGGAACAGGTGTTTAAGTCGTTTGTAGCTTTCCGGGACTGAAACTGTACTTCCGGAGTTGCGATCCATTGGATCTTCGACAAAGTTCCAGTCTCCCAGGGTGATATTGGGCAAGGGTATTTTAGGGTTTTTGAGCCAAATGTTCCATAGTTCCTTCCACATTGCATCTCTCTCCTTCGCGGTGTTCGGCGCATATATGTTCAGGATATTCAAAGTTGAACCCTCATGCCATGGGATCACAATCATTGAAGCGCGTCCCGCAATCAAGTCATACTCGACGATATTATCGGTGTCTAGGAATTTCTTGTTGACCACGAAAGCTACTCCGGTGTTCGAGCATGGTTTATCTGGGTGAGCGGAGTAAAAAAGTTTGAACCATCGATGGAAAATGTTGCTAAATTGTGCCGCGGATTCTGCATCGAAATGTGGTTCCTGCAATCCTAGAACGGCGAGGTTGTTCTCGTCGATAGTTTGTTTGAGGTACTGCAATTTGTGGTGCTGATTGTGCATAGACATCTTTGTGTCCCGTCCTGCTATGTTCAATGAGCCAATTGTTACGGTTGACCGTGTGTGCTTGGCCGAGTGTCGTAATCGCGGTGGTTTGTTCAACTTCCTTATCTTAAGATTCAATTGTTCCCAGCCGTTGTCATCCAAGTTAAAAACTCCTGCTCCCCCTTCCGTGCCTGTATTATTCGGTGGATTGGCTGCCATATCCTCACCGTTTGAGCACGGAACTTGTGCATCACTCCTCTGCATCTCAACCCGGTGTTGGGCAGTACCTTCAATAGTATTTCGTTGTGGCTCCAGCCCGAAGAGTTCCGTAGAATCGGTATCCGCCCTCGGAAAGCTGTGGGCTTGAGCGGAAATATCATTTTGGGTACTACCCTGCTGCCCTTCGCTTTGCCCTGTGATAGCCAGAGCAACAAGACTTTCACAGGAGGGGCCGCACATTTCGTAGCCAGGGATAGGCCCCTGGGTCCCCTGACTCCTGCTGATTTCATAATCTGAACTCACAGCCGGCAGGCACATGTGAGAGGGAGATACCACCTCCCCGAAACCCTCCCGTGCTCCAGGAGGGTCCACGGTATTAAAATCGGTTTCTTTTGGTTGTATTGGCATGGTTAAGGTGCGTTTAAGGACCGCCGTCACGGAGAAATAGATTTTTCGAAGCTATTTTACGGCCTCGAACATTCGATATCAGAGGTTGAGGAGATTGTGGATCATCGATTAACACTTCCCGCCTCGCAGTGATTCAACATGCGACCCTTATTAAGTGATCTTGCCGTGATGACTTCCGTTTCATTTCAACATTTGGATTACGGATTTTTTATGTGGTTATCATTTTTGAATAAGGAATGTCTTAGAATCTTAATCACCGGATTAATTGCGTGTTGTACTAGTGATTTTATGTTCAAACATCGGGGTGGATTTTCAAGCCATTTGAGAATGACGATGACAATCCAGATACATTCAGTTACATACTGTATGTGGCTTGACACGAAGTACTGGGGCGTTTAGCGAAAACGAGCACCTTTTAGGTGACCGGGTCCGTGCGTTGTCACGTGATCTCGGCTCGGCTGCGGACCAATGCCGCAATGACGTGAGTCATGCATGGGGCGTAGGGGCATTGCCCACGACGAGGAGGGGGATGGGGAGAGGGAGTGGAGAGGATGAGGGGAGGGTGGTACAGACATACCCTTGGTCCGATTGAGCTCCAAGATGCCCTACGAAGGTGTCATGAGATTCGGGCGGTGATTGCAAGGTGATTGTCCCGACGACGCGCAGCGGGGAGGAACGGGGATTCGGGTAGTCGAGGTCAAAGACCCGTAGTATTTCCTGTGTTCCTTGTCGACAGACGGTCAGTTAAATGTCATGCTCGACATTAGCTCAATGGCTTTAATATTGGGCTCGTAGGCTCCTTCCGCTACTTTGGCGGTGTAGCTCGTAGGCTACGCGGGTGTGGGGGTCACCCTTGGGCTGCAAACCCTGGCTGTAAACCCTCCTTGGCCCATTATCGCCATCATCTCACTTCATCCCGGCGTCGACAAGGGTAGGCGAGCGTGGGAAAGTGGGAGATGGTGGTGGTAACGGATCAAGAAGCCCCCCGAGGTACGATATCTTATATCATGGAATATTCTGCACATGCTCAGTAATCCGAAGGCCGCGGGCGGCGGGATTGCCTCTAGCGCCATTGACCTAGCCGGAACGAAACTGGTGTGTTCTGCCATTCCCTTTTATCAAAGGCTCAGCATACCGCACAGGGCGCGAACATTATGCTCGGCGGTATCGTTTTTCAATTTGGTGAGTGTCCATATTCTCCCTCTGTCTCTCTGTTTGAGACCACTATCCTTCCCGTTTCTAGCGGCCATTGTCTCCTACTGCGTTGTGGCAGTCGACTTCTTTGTCCATTACCGCGCGGAACGTCCTGTCCAACTAAACTCTACCGGCCGTGGTGTGGTGGATTCCAACCTCAAAACGATGATATGTGCCCTCGCATTTTCGACGCTGGTTTTGTTTATCCGGTGCGTATCCCTCTTTGTTTCTGTTCTCATTAGCAGGGACTGAAAATCATGCCAGCTCCATCTACCGCATCGTCGAGCTCGCGGGAGGCTGGCAGGGCCGCGTGCTGCACACAGAGGTTTACTTCAACGTACTCGATGGCGGTATGGTCGTGCTTGCGATCTACACCCTCAATTTCGCCCACCCGGGTCGACTGCTAGGCACAAAGCGTCCGTTGCAGCCGCTTGGTCGCGATGATATGAAGCTGAAAAGTATGGATAGTAGTACGGCTACTGTGTAAGGAAAACAAGGTTCATTCTGAAAATGCCAGGGACTTGAGAAGGACATTTGGCTGGCATATATCTAACGACGTCGGACCTTTAGGCTCTGATTTACTTTACGATTTTAATGTTTCGAACTGCCTCACTAGCGAGAGATTTGCACCGACTGTGGGAGAGAGGGAGGCGAAGACGACAGTCTCATCGAGCTTGCATTGTTCGGGAGAGTCTTTGTGTCTCTTGCCACTAAACGTCCGATCCCTGGTGGTTGGCGTCTCATCAACATAACCAAAAACGAATAACATAAACAAGATGCGGCTACCAGCGTGTCCGTATTGATAATTTTACCTACAAACCCCCATCTAGATTAACTAGGGTACTGCTACGTAGTCCTCAGTATATAGAAATTAGACAGAACAGAACCGAATACTGCAATTTGAGGATCTCAATCAGCACATCACAATGTTCCAGCTATGGGATACTGCGTCGTCTTCAAGGTATCGCAGTGCATCTCTGAATAAACCGAATATCGACCCTGGTCCCGTTTTTTGTTTAGTTCCACAAATGAAATAGTAGTTCAACATAACAGACCTGAATTCTCAGTGAGACTTGTGTCTTCTTCAGTGCTTTCAACGGGATTCTCGACGTCCGTGCCGATCACCTCTGCGATTGTTCAACTTGAACCTCAGAAATTTAGATTCAATCTAGGGGCTTGACTAACGTACCGCATGTCTCTATCCCGTCGGCCACCTGGTAAAGCGGCATTCCCAAGTGCCGGGCGACCTCCTGACTTTCAGGATCAAATCCTTTGGCTAGGTGAACTTGCCGAAGGCCATCGTAGACCCTTTCGTCCCATGAGGAACAGCCGATGTACGTGCAAACAGTCACGTATGGAAATCCTAGGTCCTGCGCCTCTTTCAAGCTCAGGCGCTCGATTCCAGATTCATCCAGAGACCAATACGCATCGCCGTAACGGGCTCGTCGATATTGTCCGTCTCCAGATTCAAAATCCTTGGGTGGACAGAGGAAGAGATAACCGGGGGCGAAATCGATGTCCAGGACATGGTCTGGTAGCCACATTTTCACTACATAACGAATCTGTGCTATCACGGCTGATTTTGAAATTATTTTGGCCACAGTATGAGGAGTGTCAACATACCATAATCTTCGTAGTTGCCGAGTATATGAAGACTCTTAAAGATACAGTTAGCTTGAGACAGCCATGAGTCGAAAACGGGTGTGAGCATCATTGCACCCTCATGCGCGATCATGCTGGAATGTAACCTGGGAATTTATAATGCATTAATCGGAGGCAGGAGGCGGAAAACGCGGCACTGACCGAGTCCATCCATTCCCCATCTGCACAGATCCCTCCCAGTCGCCAACCGTCCAACCTGGGATATGGCAACCCCACTCCGGGATGGACGCAACTTCTTCTTCGATGATGCGGACCCCAGCGCGCCAGACACAGCGCCCGATTGCACCTGGGTGGATGGAAAAGTCAAATTTGAGTTGGTCACTGTGACGATAGTTGTCCATTAAATAAGCGCAGGTCCTGAGGTGGCAGCGCAAGGAGAGCGCGGCTATTGTTTGCGAGTCCTCGTGTCGTTCTAGAACAGTGAGCGATTTGGAAGCCGGAGCCCTTTCCCACTCAGGAGCCAAGGATGTAAGGCCGCTGCGATGACCTGTGCCAACGTCAACAGATAGAGTGCCGGTTGATGCCCGAAAGCACTCGGCATATGACGGTGGATGCGTGATACGATGAACCATAGTTGCAATATTGAGTGCTTTGAACGGGCTAGTAACGGAGTCGATATATTTGCGGGCGTCCTATCACAAGTAAGCGCAATATGGCAGGGTGACAAATTTATTTACCTCCATTCCTTCAGCCTGCCCAAAGTCAATTCCATTCCTTGGAGAGCTAAGGTGAGGGACATACAATAAGAGCATAGATGTATACAGTCGACAATAGGGACGTGCTGTACGCGTCCAAAATTCGTCGTGCAGGTATCAATTCTGGTTTATAATGAGGACCGATTGTGGAGAGTGTAGGAGACATTACCGTCGTTAAAAACGGCCACACGCAGATCGGGCGTACTGACGATGCCGAAGAGTTGAGCCACATTGGGGTGTCTACAAAGAGATAAAATGAACGGCAGATGATGCGCGAGGTGTTAGGTATACCGGAAGCTCGAATAACGTGAAACATCCCGCTCCCATATCTAAGTGAGCATAATCCGTGAAACCCACTTGAAGTAAAGGAAGTCGAAAGATACTAAGCACACCTCCTCGGCATTTTCACCCTGATACACTGCGACCGTTCTGTCGGACACACTGCCGTGGATCCGGGCAGCATAAAGCCGCCTCGAGTTGTGGTAACGGTCAAGGGTACAAGTTGTACCGTTCAGTCGTATTTCATCGCGGAGATCTAAGTCTCCGAGCGGGATCTTTCGAAAATCTGGCAACTTAAGGGTTACTGTGGATAGTCCCAGCGCGGTGAACCTGCTCACCAGGAGGAACACTCGGGGCTGCATGATTAATATTCGTCACGCTGCTGAACCTTCCGTCCGCTATAACGAAGTTATGTGCCTTCGGGAAGAAGGCGCCCGTGTATCTGAAGGTCAATCAGCCATGTTGAGAAGGATTAGACTCATCACACGAACCGACCGGGTGAGGCAGACTCGTTGACTGTGGTTTCAGTGGCAGCGTTGGGTGGCTGCTTAGTGCTGTCTGCCATGGTGGTTGGCAAGGAAGAAGAAGGATTAAGCGCTGGGGGAGATACCTTGACAGGCTCCGCATTCGGAACTAAAAGCTGTTGCACAGCTGTAAGAATATGCGTGCGACTGGGAAGGATCAAAGAGTCTGAGAGCATAGAAAACGTGTATACCACGAGGAATGTGCCGGGTATCGTCGCTGCGCGAGGAATATTGAGCGCTGTCAGTTGGCTGTCAGAGAAATAATATTGCCGCATTACAGACCACGGGGTGCAGTCAAGGCCCGCTGGATGTTGATTCTCTGGACAAGGGAGGAGTCAAGGCAGATGTTAGATTTTTATTCCTGCAATTCGATAAGTCGCCGGAGAAATGTTAAAACTAGCGACAGAACAGGAACGCCATCCGATGATCCCGATTCCCGATTCCCAGCCTCCAGAGTCCACGGGCTCAAGATCCGTGAGCATTACAGGGTATTAGCAGTGAGATTCCGTCCAGAATTCGTCGCTAGGTACATCGAGGAACTTCAAGTCTGTGGTCATCCGGGACCGTTATGGGAGTCGGAAAGAGGCCACGAGGCCACTGCCAAACAGCGACACTACAAACACTGCCTTATGGCGGTGTTACTTAGGTCACTCGACCAAGACTGCCAGGTGCCTCGAGGCTCGTTCACTGTGCGGCTCGCGCCCCTGCGGACTCCAGCGGCCCCCGTACTCACCACCCCTTTGAGAAGGACGCTTGGGTGTCGTGCCACAAGTTGCCACGTCGACTTTCGCGATTCCTGGCAAACGGCGGCGACAACTACTTGAGAAACGGACAAAAAATCGCGCGGATCGCAGTGGAGAACAAGGCTTCCTTGTTGTCCCTTGGTACCCGATTCTATAGGCGAAAAACAACATCTTGTGGCTACAGTGGCGTTTGTTTGGACAGACGCCCACCAAAAAAGCGCCCACTAATCACTATAAAGCATCTGATCCTAGCCCATCTCTTTATTACTCTCTACCACAAGCTACTACCTGAAAATGTCTAAAGCCAACGGTCGAGCCCCAGTCTCCACGCCAAATGACCCCCATCCTCCTTCGACCCGGCCCCCCTCCGCCAGGGTGGCAATTCTGGGCGTCTCCGCTGTCGTTTCCGTGTTGGCTGTCTATCTATCCGGCATTCTCTTCTCGCCGTCGAAACACGCGGGGTACTATGCCCTATGTTCTCCCAAGGGAACAATCTACACCGTCGACTCGAACAATACCAAGGTGGAATGCATTGTCGTCAACGACTCGGTGATCGTCACAACAGGAAGCATCGGTACTGAATCTGTTCTGTTCTCCAGAACACGTCTTGATTTCTTTTCGTCAAGCCGCCGTCGAGCAGCTGCCCAACCTCCGCGTCATCTATGTCCCCGACGATGCCATCGTGGTACCGGGGCTAAGTGGTGAGTGCATTTCTGTGAGCATCACCCCCGAGTAACGCCACATCCCCAGACTCGCATGGGCACCTCCTAGAATATGGCGCCAGCCGCCAGCTTCCCCTTGAAGGGACAGCAACCATCAACGGTACTACTTGTCCTATCACGCATCCCCGCACAGCTCTGACGCACCAACGCACCGCCTAGACACCGTCGCGCGCGTGCGCGAGTACATCCTGCGCACGCCCGCGATTCTCCACAATCGCGACGCTTGGATTCGCGGGGGCGGGTGGGACCACACAAGCTGGCCCGGCGCAGCGTGGCCCACTGCTGTGCGTGTCATCTATCCTATCTATACACATGTATTTGGATTCCCCTTCTTATAAGCGCCCAGGAGGCTCTCGACGCGGATCCAGTAATCAGGGGCCGGCCCGTCGTGCTGCAGTCCAAGGACTGCCACGCGCTCTGGGTGTCGCAGCGCGTCATGCAGCTGAGCGCCCCGTTCCCCGCCGCCGTCGAGGGCGGTGTCATCCTCGCCGACGAGAACGGCGTACCGACAGGTAAGTTTTGTAGAGCGCCGTAACGGGAACTTAGAGCTTCATCGATCGATGCTGATGGATGCAACGTGTGGCAGGCGTGTTACTTGACAATGCACAGGAGCTGCTGAAGCTGCCCGCGCTGACCGAAGGCGATCTGGTGCAACGGTTCACGGCGGCCGTGAGCGATGCGCTTGCGTACGGGCTCACGTCCGTGCACGACGCGGGGCTGGACCCCGCGTCGCTTGATTTGTTCCTTCGGTGCGTACATATCCGTGATTTGAGTCATCTAACTTACTATCTTTATATGTATCTTCACAGGCAAGAATCTATCCCGGTAAGGCGGTACAAAGTTTAATTGCGGGAATTGACTGACCTGCCAGAACAGATCCGGATTTATGGCATGCGGTTCTTCGATGAGGCTGCGCCGTACTGGGGGAACACGAGCAAACCGCTCGTCGGTGCCGTCAATGGGCGGCTCACTGCGCGCAGCGTCAAGATATTCGCGGATGGTGGGTATTTCTTTTTATCGCCGGAATTCAGATTCCTTGGTAAAGTCTGACTTCAGGGGCCCTGCGAACGGGTGGTTCTGCGGTACGCTTTTCTCGGTCTTTTCTTCCTGGTCGATTTTGAAATGGGGTTCCTTCCACAGTTGTATGAACCCTACACAGACAACCCGAGCACAAGCGGCTTCATGCGCTTGGAACCCCAAGTGCTCTTCGAGTTCATCCCGCGATTCCTTCGCGACGGATGGCAAGTCGTGCGTCTTCATTTCTCCTTCATATTATCATCCAACCCTCGATTCGATAACAATGAATAGAACGTGCACGCAATTGGAGACCGCGCCAACGGGATCGTGCTAGATGCGTTTGAGGCGTCACTGAAGGGTGTGAATGTCACGGCGCTGCGTCCGCGGTTGGAGCATGCGCAGCTGATGACCAAGGCGGATATGAAGCGGTTGGGGAGTCTTGGTGGTAAGCATCCTTGCTCTCGAATTTTGCACCCACCCCTTTCATATAAAACTATGAATAGTGATCGCGAGTGTTCAACCCACACATGCGTATACATCACCTCTCTCGTGTTTAATTTCCACTGACGAGCCATTTACAGAATCAGCGACATGTGGTATGCGCAGGACCGCCTGGTGCGTCGGATCAAATAGAATGCATTCAGGGAGATATGAACCCTAACCGCCGCACAGGGCCCGGAACGCGTCAAAGGCCTGTACGCCTTCCGCTCGCTCATCGACAGCGGCGCGCGCATCACGCTGGGCTCAGACTTCCCTGTCGAGACCATGAACCCGCTGGCGGGTTTCTATGCTGCGATCACGCGGGTGTCAATTGCGGGGGATTCGCCGCATGGGCCTGGGGGGTGGTGCGTACCGCCTCAGCTCGGTCGTTCATTTCGAATTTAGCTGATGTTTGCTTATTGTATAGGTTCCCGGAGGAGCGTCTGACGCGCGAGGAGGCGCTGCGTGGTACGTCGTCCCTTCCACCCCCCTTCCCCTCCCCCTTCCCCTTCGTCCACACGGTATCATCCAAGCTAAAACTTCGATCATTCGTACAGGCATGACCATCGACCCCGCCTACGCGTCCTTCACAGAAACGACCCTCGGCTCGCTCGAGCCCGGGAAGCGCGCGGATTTCACGGTGCTCTCGCGCGATATTATGCGGATCCCCGTGAAGGAGATTCTGGATGTTAGCGTACTGGCGACTGTGATTGACGGGGAGGTCGTGTATGGGAAGCTCTAGGCCGTAGTGCACCTCTGGCATGCTGGAATGAGTGGGCAGGGGGGAAGGGTACATAATACCGTTTGGCAATGGTTTAGTAGTAGTCGGTGGACGCGGATAATTCACGAACTGGTTTCTGTTCTTTTCTTTTGAAAAAATGCGGGTGTGCGAAATTAAATTCATCCACGTGAGTAGGTTCGTGGATTTACAAAAGGTTGGATATGCAAAAGGAATCTTCATCTGAAAGCGGGTAAACCGCGCAATACATATGGCTCGGAGGCGGAATGGCCCGCACCCGCGCAGTATTAGAGCCAAACCGTTGGGTATTATTGCAGGGATGCCTGTTCGGACTCGGGTCCGAGCCATTGCTTGGTTGTCCATTCAACTTTTTTTGTTGTCTGAAAAAAACGACGTAGTCTCTTCAATCAATGTTGCTAATGTCGGATGCGCTGGGTGGACAAAAAGGGGAGGAAATACAATGGATGGCTCGAGCCCGGCTCGAACGGGTGTCTCTGCATTACAAGTACTAGTACTTTCCGTGCCCTTCATGACCACACGCAGGAGCGGACCACTCCGCTCTCGAGCCTTGCACAAGCCCGGGACGCCCAAAATATGAATCGTCGATTCCGCGATTTAGATATCTGAACACTCCCAAAGAAATTGTTGAACACGCCGGAGCTGAAAACAATCCATCCATGAAGGCTCACCAGCTCTTTTATGTCAGACACCTGGCCTGGTTGTTCTGTACCTTGCGCGGGGGCGACTCCTCATTTCAGTTGAACTCTCGTTATGCATTGCTCGACATCTTGCGTGACACTCCTGAAAAGTACTCGACCTGTGTTTGGAAGGCTCGATAGCGGTTGGACCGCACCTGCAACGGATTAGAATACCTTGACTATGCGTTTTTATGCAGGGACACTCGTTCGATTCGGTGTCGACCGTTGGACTGACGGTTGAGCCGTTGCTGTTTTTGTCTCTCGACCACTGGGATTGATTTGGCAGATAGACACTGTACAGCTACTTAATAATCATGCGCGGAGGGACCGCTGCAAGAATTGTATCGTACCTCATGGCGCCTCGCAAGTCATTCACATATTCTCCGTCCACTCTCCGCTTGAAAGACTTGATAGACTCGATAGTGGTTGAACCACACAGGCCTGATCGATATCGCAGTGAGACCGTTCGACGCGGGATCGAGCCGTTTGTTTGAAGATAGAGCACGTTTTTTGCACCACTGCCTTGTCACTGCCTGTCTTCAAATATCCATCAGTGGTTGAGCTGTCTTTTTATTTGAGGAAGTGCAGGCTTGGCTTGCTTTCATTGAGCAACAAAACGAAAAATACAGCCAGGAGAATCGGTGCACGGCCCCAGCCCGAGTCGAACGGGCGCCCCGACGGCAGGTACAAGTCTAAGGTGGTATAGCTATCAGGAGCATGTGCGGAGCTTCCGCTCCGGAGCCATATTGGGAGGGGAGACTGCCCGTGTTCAGAATTGAATTTATTTCGTCCGCAGATGCAACCATCTGTAGATACATTCTGGTTGGCGCCGAGTGAAGTTCAATGATGATGCAACTCCTCTTCTTATTCCCTTATTCTGGCCTTTCAAGTGGAATGGACCTCAGACTTCCAGCTTGAGTTTGGGCTGATTTCAGTGGAAGTCAGCGGAGAATGAAGAAATCGGATAGGTAACCAGGTTCGACAGCCTTTGACGCCTGAACACGCCATCAGAACGTTCGGCAAAAAAGAATATAGCTGCAGCAGAGCCGTCTAGAATGTGATATCTATCCTCATACAGATCCTGGTCAATGTCTACCAATGTCTACCAATCCGCACTTTGAACCCAGAGAAACAATTGATCCTCCGTATGCCTCCCTCGAATCCCACATTCCTTTTCTGACTTCCCGATACACCGTGTGAGTTCGTGGATGGGCAAATGGGTTGAAAGATTGGAATATGTATTTTCCCGCGGGAGACATTGCATACAGCTTCTTGTCAATGTCTACCAAATGACGTGCTCCGGCGGTTTGAACCGACGGAAAAAAGACTTGCAATTCATCCCAAGAAACTCTGCATCTGTGCATATTCTTCTAGGGCCTCCTTCGATTGAATCTATGGGTGTCCGAGTGTTATTGGACTTGTACGAGCAAATGGGAAGAAGAACAGGAAAATGGAAGGTTGAAACCCGGTGTTCAAAAGCGGCCATCACCGCACCGCATCAAGCCGGCGCTTACGGCGCCTAACGCACAAGCGACGGCACGCGCTTATTTGCTTGCGACTCTGCTTGTCTTCCACCACCATGTCGCTCTCGTACTACCTCGCTAAAATTCGCGGTGGACACGCAGAGTTCATCTCCCAACCACCTGCCCACGCCCCTGGTCACCTCGCGTCGTCCCTTGGTCTCTCCTCGCTCGCGCAGACTCTCGGTGTTTTGTCGCACTCGTATGTCGGGTCAAGCCTCAAGCTGCTTGTTCTGGGGTCTATTGTGGAGACGGGACGTCGTATTTTCATGTGGCTGATTGAGCGGTTCGGCATCCGTGCGTTTTTATCGAAATCTTCAAGAGGATGACAAATTAAATTGACTGCGAACGTCCTTAGAGTACTGTACGACCATGCGTTTCAGCCAGGGGGACCCCGCGTACGAATGGATCGTTTTGTTTCTCGTGCGTATCTTTTTTCTCTCCTGATATGCACCGCATAACGCGTATTCAGACGCAAGAAAACGTCTGGCGCCGCTCGCGCGAGTTCACCGTCAGCGCGAACAACTCGCGCCGCAAGTGGGCCGTGCGCGCGGCCTCGGACGCGACCGTCAAGGCCAACGCAGAGTACGTCCCGCTGTACCGCCAGCCGCAGCTCTTCCGCTGGCGCGGCTACTGGGTCGAGATCAAGCGCACCGGCGCCGACGCGGGGCCGCATGCGATGCAGGGACCGTATGCCTACGCGGGGCACGAGGGGTCAAGTATCGATATAACGTGCGCATTGCACTTTCGTTCGACTCAAAACGCTGATTCATTTTTGGCGTGCGTAGGGTTTACACGCTCAACATGAACGTCCTGTCGGACCTCGTCGAGGACGCGCGGCTGCGCTACCTAGAAGTCAATCGCCCGAACGTGGTCATATACCTCACCGACTCGGTGCGTCCAACCTTTTTTTCTTTCTCGCAGTCGACCACCTTATTTACGCGACTCCTACCCTATCCGACGACTAGCAGCCCCAGTTCAGCCATCACCAAACCGCGTGGGCCACTGTCAAGCACAAGATCCGGCGTCCCCTAAAGTTCGTCTCGTTTCACTATTCTCCTCTTGGTGTCTTCCTTCCTCGTTCATCTACTGACCTTCCCCGATCCGACAGCTCAATAATCCTCCCCCCACACCTCCTCGACTCCCTCGTCTCCGACGCCACCGAGTTCCTTAACACTGAGAACTGGTACAACGAGGCCGGCATCCCGCATAGAAGGGGGTATCTGTTGTATGGCCCGCCGGGGACGGGGAAGAGTGAGTCGATTTTCCTTTCTTCTGGGGCGTGGTTGTTGCTTGGGTGTTGCAGTGGGGGGCTTGGGAACTTTTGGGGGCTGCTGTTTCCCGCCTTTCAGTCATTCCTCGGAAACAGGGAATTCTAAGCCCAAGCTCACTTCCCTTCATCCCTTTTCTGTCCATGTTCTATTTTGCGCACTCTTTTGCTTTGTTCTGGGCAACGCATCGGTGAAACACGCTAACCAACATCGCAGCATCGACGATCTACGCTCTTGCCGGCGCGCTGAACCTCGAGATCTACTCGCTTTCCTTGGCATCTAATTTGTGAGTGCAAATACTTTCGTGCCTCCCCCCCCCTTCCTCTGCTTCGTCCTTCCTTTCCCTTCCACCAATCCCAAACTCCACCCCCGAATCCCATTCACACCTGCCGATAATAAAAGCAACCCCCTCAATGTTAATGATAATCAAATCAAAACTAACGCACCTTCCCCAGCGTGGACGACTCATACCTCCAACGCGCCGCCTCCGCCATCCCAAAACACGGGCTCTTTCTCATCGAGGTTATTTACTCTATTTAATTTTTTTAGCTTGAAATTTACACCCAGCAGGACATCGACTGCGCGTTCCCGTCGCGCGAGGACGAGGAGGAGGAGGACGCGAACGCGGGTGCCGCGGGTGGGGCGGCGATGGCGGCGATGATGATGCAGGTGGGTGTGGGTTCTTCTGTTTTTTGAGGGGGCTTTCGTGTTTCTGCTTCTCGTTTAACTGGAGCAGCTGAAGCCTACATACCCCCACAACTCGGGCTCGAAACAAAATCGGAAATCGGACTGACGCGCAATTCATAGGTCGCCCGCCGCCGCGGCGCAGGGTCCAAAGTACGGCGCTCGCTGGTGACGCTCTCGGGCCTGCTGAACGTGATCGATGGGATTGGGAGCGAGGAGGGAAAGTTGTTCTTTGCGACCGTGAGTTTCTTTTCCCTTTCTTTCGCCTCAGTGGCAGTTTTTTTTCTCGTCCAATCGAACGAACACCCACTCCTTGACTTCTTTGATCTCCTTTTGTGTTGCTTCACTGAGCCACGGATTGACTTTCTTAGACAAACCACATCGACCGCCTTGACGCCGCCTTGCTTCGCCCCGGACGCATCGACCGCAAGGTGCAATACGACCTCGCGACGGCTTCGCAGGCGCGCGCGTTGTTCGTGCGCTTCTTCCCTGCGTGGCGCTTCCCCGACCCGCAGCCGCAGGACGAGGGCGGTGCGCATGGACTTGAGGTGCCGCTGCATATGCAGCAGGAACTGGCGGGCGCGAAGATGCAGAACGGCGAGGAGGTGAAGCCCGTGAACGGGGCGACGAACGAGGGAGAAAAAGAAGAAGACATCACCATCGCGCGCCTCGCGGACGTGTTCGCGGCGCACATCCCCCCAGGCGAGTTCAGCACCGCGGAGCTGCAAGGATACCTCCAGGGGCACAAGGCGCGGCCGCGTGCGGCGGCGGGGGGCGTAAGTGGGTGGGTGGAATCGGTGAGGGAGGAGAGGCAGGCGGGGGAAAGGAGGAAGGAGGAGAGACGTGCGAGGGTGAGGGCGAGGAGGGAAGGTGCGGGTGCCGGGGCGGGGATAGGGGTTAGTGTGCCGGGGATGGGTGTTCCTGGGATGGGCGTGCAGGAAATGGGGATGGGGATGGGGATGGGGATGGGGATGCAGACGCAGGGGGCGGGTCTTCCTGGGACGGGGGTGGCGGGCATGGGCGTCGGCGCGGTGCCAGGGCTCGGCGCTGGAGGCGCGGTGCTTGGGGTGGTGGGACCCGTGCTGGCTGTTAATGGCGGGAACACAGAGCTTGTGGTTGTTGCCGCCGAGACCCTCCCGAATGGCACGCAGACGAACGGCGTCGCGAATGGTGGCGAGGGCATCCCCGAGGCTGAGAACCTCAAGCCCGTGAATGGTGTGTATACGGCGGTAGACAGTGAAGAGGACGCCGGCGACGAGGCCGAGGCCGAGGCGGAGGTGGGCGGCGCGGAGGCCGAGGCGCGCGCGAGCAAGAAGGCAACCCTCGTCGATGGATTTACTGGTGAGTGCACTATTCGATACTGGTTGAATGCACTGACCAAGCACAGCAGCACAACTCGACTCGGATCCGGAAGCGCTCAAGGTCCGCGAGTGGCGCCACAAGTTGCAGAAGACGTTCCTCAACAGCAAGTCTCTACCACCTGATGAGGTAGGTACCTTGTTCCGTCTTCCCCGCCGCCCCGCTGAGTCCGCGTAGGACATGCCTCAGGTCGACAGCGTATTCAGCAACGTCGAAGGGTACCAAAACATGAATATCGAATACCTCAGAGTGCGTCTTGTATTTCTCTGTCTTCCTAGATCATTGCTAACTATCCGTGCCCGTGTTGCAGTACTCTAAGATCGAAAAAGTAATGCGCCACATCAGCCTGTTGGAGTCAGGCAAAGTCCCGCGCGACGACGAATTCAAGTTCCGCTACCGCGCCAAGGTGCTGGTAGACAAGTGGCAGGGCATCCTCGACGGGAGCGCAGCTGTCACTGAGAGGGATGGCACAATTAATAGCGACGAGGCGTAGTTGAGCACTGTCTAAAAGTACACGCGCAGCACTGACCGCGCACTTGCGAGGTCCTCGACCTAATCTGACTGTAAGATCGTATCCAAATATATTCAAATGTCGACGGGGTTGAGGACATCAAGCCAGTGGACGGTGTGTACGAG
The DNA here is from genome assembly GCA_029449255.1 of Mycena polygramma. Taxonomy (NCBI): domain Eukaryota; kingdom Fungi; phylum Basidiomycota; class Agaricomycetes; order Agaricales; family Mycenaceae; genus Mycena; species Mycena polygramma. The sequence continues at coordinate 1,967,437 of JARKID010000004.1, read as the reverse complement.
GTCCATTCAAGGACTATAGGGATTCGGCAGTCGTTATAAGTCGTTCAACTCACTGTACTTCAATGTTCAACGCAGAAAAGTTCCGAAGATGTTTGGGTCTTCCTCTTGGACCGCAGTCGTATCCAGTAGGTTGGATTCATCGCAAGTACGGCCCGAAGTCGCAATCGCAACGGATCCGATATCGAGCAATCACTTGGATGAGACTGTGAATAAAATTAGAACCCAGCGTGGTGAGATGGATCCATTGGGTTTCAGTTTACTGTTTTACAGGGGCTTGAATGTTGGAAGGGACAAGTACTCAGCGATGTTCCGTGTAAGAAGAAGAAGCTCTTTGGATCCTATTCATTCCGCAAACTCGACATCTGAGTCCGTATTGAACTCGATGCCATCATTCTGGGTTCCAAATTCTGGCTTCAATGCAGCTAAGCTATTGGCTAAGCTTCCATTGTCGTATTGAAGCGGATGTACCTCTTTCACGGGTGAGGCTCTTTGCGTCTCTCATCAACACCGGAATCTGCTCTGTCATTTCAGCGGTCGAATTGTGCCCGCAAATGGGGATATTTGGAGGAAGGGGGCCACGAAGAATGTCTTGACGTGGGGGTGTGACCAGCTCACGTAAATAGAAGAACATTGTAAGTCAACCAAGCGAAGGATGCAAAGTTGAGTTGAGTGAGGTGAAGTTGAATTTCCATCACCGGGTTTTTTCATGCGTCAAACCAACCAGCGTTAACAAATGTGAGCCCATACGCAGGAATTGGAATCTTAACTGCTGCTCGCTCTTTCCTTGACAGAACCGACTTGCATTCTCCCAACAAAGAGTGAGAGAAATTATGGAAAGCACACGGTTCGAGCCCGAGTACACCGGGTGTCCCTGCTGCATGCATCAAGCCAAATAGTGTCGTTCGACAACACCTTTTGCGCGTGGCTCTACCCGCACTTTCGGAGCCAAATACATCTGTGAACAGCCTGAGCTGGGCTAGGATATATATCTCTTTCTACGGGAATTCCCTGTACGATGCATCTCCTTGATATCTGTTTAAATTATCCCGCGCTTTGAACAAAGACTTGCAATTAATCCTAGGCAAGTCGATTGGTCGATATTCCTCGGCCTTCCAGCTATTACGATCAGTTTCCTTGGACGGGTGAACGGGGAGTAAATGGGAAGACAGATAGGAAAAGGGAAGGTTGAAATCTGGTGTTCAAAAGCGGCCATCACCGCAGAGCATCAAGCCGGCACTTACGGCGCATAATAATCGATGCGCGATTATCTCCTTGCGACTCGGCTTGGCTTCCACCACCATGTCGCTCTCGCATTACTTTGACAAGATCCGCAGTGAACACCCAGACCCAGAGTCCAACACACCGAGAACTGGTACAACGAGGCAGGCATCCCGCATAGGCGCGGGTATCTGCTGTATGGGCCGCCGGGGACGGGGAAGAGTGAGTCTTGTTTTATGTGTCCTGTTCGGTCATTCCTCTGGGGCCGTTTGTTTTCTATGGCTGTCTATTGCCTTTTCTTGCGGGGGTTGGTTTTAGGCTTGGGTTGGGTTGGGGGGCTTTGGAGTTTTTGGGGGCTGGGGGGCTGGTTGGGGGGCCGGATTCTTTGTGGTTTTCTTTCTCGACGCATCGTCAGTGGGGTAGTACCTCGTTGTTCTTTTCTTGAGGTCGTTTTGGTTTTTGAACTTGTTGTTCATCTGCTTTCCCTGCGCACTCGACGTCCTTTATTCCGATAGCGCGATTCCTTCTTCGGCACGAGGCTGTTTTCCCTTCGGGCACCCTTCTGCTTTGGCTCTGTCTTGGGCAACACCAGTCCTGTACTTTATTCCGAGAGCTGATCAATACCAACAGCATCGACGATCTACGCCCTCGCGGGCGCGCTCAACCTCGAGATCTACTCGCTGTCGTTGGCCTCGAATTTGTGAGCGTACTTACCTTCTTTTGATTCCTCCTTCCTTTACCTTGCTCTTCCTCTCCTTTTCTGCTCGACTCAATACAATAATGACAATAAAACTCAACCCCCTTGCCCGATAACAAAAATAAAAACTCAACTAACGCACTCATCCTCCCCCCAGCGTGGACGACTCTTTCCTTCAACGCGCCGCCTCTGCCATCCCTAAACACGGGCTATTCCTCATCGAGGTTATTTATTCTGTTCTATCTTCTAGGAACTTGAATTGACCTAGAGCAGGACATCGACTGCGCGTTCCCGTCCCGCGAGGACGACGAGGAAGAGGAAGGCGGTGGGGCGGGTTTTGAGATAATGATGCAGGTGCGTGCGGATTCTGTTTTGGTTTTTCTTTCGTGTTTCTCCGTCGGGTCTCTTTCCTCTTCGTGCTTGGAAATCCGACACCATCGACTGGTGCTCGATTACACTTATATCTCGCATTAACACATAGACAGGTCGCTCGCGGCGGGCGGGGCGGAGGTTCCAAGGCGAGGCGCTCGAATGTGACCCTCTCGGGCCTACTGAACGTGATCGATGGGATTGGGAGTGAGGAGGGAAAGCTGTTCTTCGCGACTGTGAGTTTTCTTTCTCTTCTTCCTTGGACTTCCAGTCCTCCCTGGGTTGTCCGTAAGAGTCTCATTTTCCTTCCTTCCGTTCTTCCTTCTGCGTTTCTGTGATTTACCTTGATTCGTGAATTGATTTACTTGCGGTTTACAGACGAATCATATCGACCGCCTCGACGCCGCTTTGCTGCGCCCGGGGCGCATCGACCGCAAAGTGCAGTATGACCTCGCCACGGCTTCGCAGGCGCATGCGCTGTTCGTGCGGTTCTTCCCCGCGTGGCGCTTTCCGGACCCGCAGCCGTTGCACGAGGGCGGCGCGCATGCGCTTGGGGTGCCGCTACATATGCAGCAGAGTGAGGCAACAAACGCGGAAGAAGAAGTGACCATCGCACACCTCGCCGACTTGTTCGCGGCGCACATCCCCCCGGGCGAGTTCAGCACCGCGGAGCTGCAGGGGTACCTTCAGGGGCACAAGGCGCGGCCGCGTGCGGCGGCGGGGGGTGCGCGGGGTTGGGTGGAGTCGGTGAGGGAGGAGAGGCGGGCGGGGGAAAGGAGGAGGGAGGAGAGGCTGGCGAGGGCGAGGGCGAAGAGGGAGGGCGCGGGTGTTGGGGTGGGGACGGGGATGGGGACGGGGATGCAGATGCAGATGGGTCTGCCGGGGATGGGCGTGCCGGGTGGGATGGTGATCCAGACGCGCGGGGCGGGTGGTCCTGTGCCGGGCAGCGCAGTGCCAGGATTTGGCGCTGTACGCGGGATGCCGGACGTGCTGGCTCGCCTGCTGGCTGTCAATGGTGGCAATGCAGAGATCGCGGCCGTCGCCGCCGAGAGCCTCCCGGGTGATACGCAGACGCTGGGAGCGGGTGTTTCTGGCACGGGCATGCCGGGCCTCGGTGTCGGCGTTGTATCAGGGCTTGGCTTTGGAGACGTGGGGCCTGGGTTGCTGGAACGCCTGCTGGCTGTTAATGGCGGAAACACAGAGCTTGCGGCCGTCGCCGCCGAGAACCTCCCGAGTGGCGAGTACGTCGATTCTATCGGCGAGGCTGAGAGGTCGAGCCAGTGAATGATGTGTACGTGGTTGAACGGGCGCAATAGCTATCCAGATTATTCGGTCAACTCGCTGTACTTTCAAAGTATCAATGTAAATGTAACGCAGAAATTTCTCAACACAATGTTCTTTCCCTTTTTTTTTAGGCCGTGAAATTCTTATGTTCAGAACTCGCTGTACTTTCAAAGTATCAATGTAAATGTAACGCAGAAATTTCTCAACACAATGTTCTTTCCCTTTTTGTTGGGCCATGAAATTCTTATGTTCAGATGAGCCTCCGTCTCAAAAACTGTGCAGCGATAAATCAACCAATACCGTTGCCAAACCGTTGCAGATGCTGACAACGAACAAGGATCGGCACAATTGGTGAGAAGGTGTCGTGCCGACCCTTTAGCCTACTAAATGGCCCAGGAATTTTGGCCTTAAGAATCGACCCTTAATCCCTGATTATCGAGCCTTAACCCCTTGATAAGTAAGCTGAACCCAGGCCCGGCGAGGTCACCGTTCAACTTTGGCTTCCACCACTCTCGTGCTACCTCGCCGAAGTCCGTGGTGCTCACGCGGAGTCCGTCTCCCAATGAAGGATACAAGATTGCGGATTTCAGTGAGCTCAACCGCTGACGCAGCTCATAATAGTAGTCGCTCGGTTAAATTTTAATTCCAGACATCAAACTTTCCAACCCCGAATCTGACCGACGTCCGAGGATTGCGCTCGGGCGATCTATCAGGTCAACGCCCGGTGCCTCCGCCCGTCGGCATATCTGATTGGGCACGGTCTTCTTTATTTTGTCTGGTTGCTACTGGGTGTGCGTAGCGTCGGCAGTGAAGTTCCAGTGCAGCTCCAGTGCAGCGAAGTTCGAACACTGACAGGACTCATTCCGACGTCGATGAAATAGACAGTGCTGTTCGCCCAGAGTTCAAACTAGCTAATAGCTATAGACCTCTTTCGTCGTTGAACTTTCGATTCGCAGATCTGCCTGCCCCGGTGATTCGGCCACCGTGAGCATTGTACGGCAAAGATCGTCTTCGTCAGACTAATTAAGCCCCGTGGAGCTGTGATTCCCGTGTCTGTCCGGATAAACATTTGATCTGTGGTGTAGCGATCTGTCGGTCTGTCTCTAGCGGCTATTCCGTCTGTGAGCAGTGAGAAAGCCATTCTTTCATATTCATTGCTTTGTGGCGATCCAAGGAACCAGTCGGACAGGGTGCCCATTTATGGTTAGCACTGTTGAACAAGCAGGACTGCGGAATTGTGGAGCGCTCGCGGATCTGCGGTGGGTTGGATTGGATTGACGGTTAAAATTATTACCTGCTTGATCGTGAGTCACGACTGGTTGCAAGCACCGTGCAACCAATTAATGGGATGTCAGTGGCCAAAAATAGGAGACCCTTATCGAAGAACTCTGGTGGACGCAAATTCAGCAAAAAAAAATCAAGACACCGTCGAACGACTCGATCATCCATGTTTAATTTGGCAGTTCAACTTGCAGACGGAGCCAGGCTGGGACAAGGCTACCAGTTGATTCACCGTGCCCAGATGTGAGGTTACCATAGGTTACCCCGAGGCAGCCGTATGTCCATTTGGCAGCAAATCCACGAGGAACGCGGGGACAGATAGGGACAGATCGACGCACCGAATCCGATGCGGCGGCGCAATGAGATTGGCGCTCAAGATTACCCGCTATTACCCGTCTTTGACTTACTCTCTCACTCAATTCGGCACATAAGTGCGGAACCCTGTACATATTCATCCTTCTCTCCCCGAGTTCCCCTCTATCCATCGAGCTTTTGAACTCTCGTTCTGCTACCTCACTATGGCTTCAACCTCACATTCAGCCGGAATCCCTCGTGCGCAGCCCATTGCGCCCACTGCTGTGGTACTCCCGGGCATCCACGAAATGTTCCCGGAGCACCTCATGGGCCGCCCGGCGTACCCCCGAACTGCGCCGTTTCATGCGTCGTCGGCTTCCGACTTCCCGCAGAGCGAGCACATCCCCACGCCTCCTCCGTTAGCGGTACCCCCCAGCTTCTCCTTTGACGTCCTCCAAAGCAACCCGCGCGGGTCATCCCTCACACACATAGCCTCCTCCCGGCCCACCTCGAGGCCCACTGTCAATGTCAACGTCAATCTCACAGCCCGCAGTACGCACTCGGCCTCCGGCTCCTCGGACGGAGACGAGATGGATCTAGATGTTGACGAAATCGACGATGGGGAAGGCGATGCGGGCGAGGGGGAAGAAGAGTGGGATGGCAAGAAGCACGTCTGCCCTAACTGCGCGAAGCGCTTCAATCGGCCCAGCAGCTTGCGGATCCATGTCAATACGCACACAGGCGCGACGCGTGAGTCATTTGTTCAGGGTTCGCCTTCCCCCCCATCGGCTTGACCCCTCCTCCGCGATTCTTGTGCGTCGAATCTCAATATTAACACCATCTCTCCCCAGCATACCGTTGCCCCTACCCAGACTGCGGCCGCGCCTTCAATGTCAACTCCAACATGCGGAGGCATTGGCGCAACCACAACCCGCACTCACGCTCAAATTCCGATCCAAATTCTGCCGACTCCCCAATTTCGCCCCCAGTATTCTCGCCTGGATTCCGCGCGCACCCGTACAGTCCTTCTTCTCCGCCCAGCGCCACCTGGAGCGTGTCGTCGGCGCGTTCCCCAATCACGCCGCTGTCTCCCCTCGCACTATCGCCGCGGGCTCTCCCCACGGATGTGTGGCCTTCCAAAGGACGAGGCGGATATGCTAACACACATTCGGTGCGGGAAAGTGACATGCGCAGTCAGCGGGGATAGTCTGTCCCAGTCCTCCTTCTTCGTGTCCCCGATGTCCTGGAGATATCTGGTATATCCATGAAATACACATAGCGATGGATCCGTCTGTAATTCGTTCGGTGTATTTTGAGTTCGATCTCCCTGTTGTAGCGTCTGTGAAATTGGTTCAATACGATATATATTGGAAGCTTAGTTGGATTGAACCCAGAATTTTGAACCCAGACTCATGGCAGTGTTGAGGAACTCGGTGGCGTCGGCCACGAGGGAGTCGAGGAGGTGCGGAGGGAGGATGATCGAGCTGCTGAATTGGCGAGATTGTGATGAAGGGAGGAAGGGATGGGGGGGAGGGAAACAAACGCAAGACGAATAAAGAGGGAAACAAAAAACAAAAACACAAGAGAACGCGAACCTCAGAGGCCGCCGGATCTTGTGCTTGACGGCCGCCCAGGTGCTTTGGTGCGGGCCGAACTGGGGCTGTTGGTCCATTCGGGTAAGTGAGGCCGACTGCATAAAAGGTATGACGTACCGAATCCGTGAGATAGATCACCACATTGGGCCAGCGCAGCCGCGCGGTTCATGTCGAGCGTGTACACCCTATGCCCACCAAGGATGAATAAATCAATTTGAAGTTGGGAGAACGTTATATACCCTGCCCCGCGTACCTATACGGTCCTTGCATCGCGTGGGGGCCCGCGTCGGACCCGGTGCGCTTGATCTCGACTTGACGGTCGCGTCCGAGGCCGCGTGCACCGCCCACTTGCGGCGCGAGTTGTTCGCGCTGACGGTGAACTCGCGCGAGCGGCGCCAGACGTTGTCTTGCGTCTACCCAGATTTTTTAAATTCATTCACGATTTAGGAGGCGCGGGAAAGGAGAAGGGGTACGCACGAGGAATAGTACAATCCATTCGTACGCGGGGTCTCCCTGGGTGAAACGCATGGTCGTGCAATACTCTGTGCGCGGTCAATTGAATTCCATTTGCCGTTTTCTTATCTGCTTTCGAGAACAACGCACCGATGCTGAACCGCTCAATCAACCACCTGAAAATCCGTCTTCCCGTCTCCACAATAGACCCCAGAACGAGCAGCTTGAGGCTCGACCTGACATACGAGTGCGAGAGAACACCGAGAGTCTGCGCGAGCGAGGAAAGTCCAAGGGACGAGGCGAGCTGACCAGGGGCGTGGGCAGGCGGTTGGGTTATGGACTCTGCGTGTGTACCGCGGATTTTAGCGAGGTAGTACGAGAGCGACATGGTGGTGGAAGACATGCGCGTTAGGCGCCGTAAGCGCCGGCTTGATGCGGCGCGGTGATGGCCGCTTTTGAACACCGGATTTCAACCCTGTCTTTCTTCCCATTTTCCCTACGACATTGGATTGGGAGACGCAATCGGTACATGAAGTCAGAGAAGAAACTTGAAAGATCTAGAGTTGCATAGGATTACTTGCAAGTGTCGGTTCAAACCGCGGGAGAACATCATTTGGTAGACATTGACAAGGAGCTGTATTTAACTCCCACTGGCTGTTGGGCCTGGTTACCCATATCAAACAATGGAAGTCTCGCTCCAGAACCGTTCGAATTTATTCATCCGTCGCTGACTTTCAACTCAACTTTCAGTTCTAAGCTCGAGGTACAGATGCCATGGACTCCCGGAAGAAGAGTGCGCGATCTGAACCATTGCTGACTTCCGTTCGGCCGCCGGCGCTACCCGACTCCGTTGGATTCGGGGACGACGTCGCACTATAAAGTCAAGGTTAGACGCGGGTAATGTACCCACCCAAGATGGCTCCGGAGCGGAGAGGTCCGCACCTGCTCAGACTGGTTTGTCCCGCTTCTCAAAATGCCCATGTGCAGGGACGCCCGTTCGACTCGGGCCCGGGGCTTATGTGGTCCCTGATTTCTTTGTTTCTTTATTGAAAGCAAGTCCACTCTTCCCCAAAGAGCACAAGAGCAAATTTCTCTATTGCTTGGTGTCTCGTTCTCTGCTCACGGCATGTACTCACTGTTGTAGGTATGTTAGTTCAAAAATTGTACAGAGCGTACTTACATCTGGCGCTAAAATTCGCGGCAGCTTAACCGACCGACATTGGCTTCCGGAGCCGGGACGTTGATGTACGATTCGAGACGGACAGTGCCGCCAAAAAAAGAAGAAGAAAAGCAGACGAATTCCTGGACCATGGCTCGATCCCGAGTCGAAGCGTGAGAACTCTACAAAAATTCACACATCCGTTGCAGCTGCGGGCCAACAGCTGTCGAGCCTTTCCAAACGGGAACGGAACCAGAATATGTGGACGACTTGCGATGTTTCAAAATCGTACACAGCGTACATCCCGCGCTAAAATTCGCGGCAGCTTAACCCACCGCCTCTGAGCCGGGATTTCAATGTATGGTTCAAGGTGGACAGTGGCGCCAAAAAAAAAAAGGAAGGCACATTTCCATCCCCCACGGCTCGACCCCGAGTCGAACGGGTGTCACTGCGTGAGAACCCCTCAACCTTGACATTCGTTGCAGGTGCGGTCCAACCGCTATCGAGCCTTTATTCCCAGGGTAGTGGAACCAGAATATGTGGACGACTTGCGACGTTTCAGCTCGTAGGAATAGCGCTGGTTGTAATGGATTCCCATGACTCGTTAGTCTGAAGTTAACCGCGCCACTGATGGTTGGAGGTCGATACTGTTATGTAAACATTGTGGCGGTGCTCACCTTTTGATTTTCCTTTCCGTCCTTCCGGCGCTCAAGGTACCAGAACACTGAATCCTAGGAGACAGAAACGGTCAAATACTCCATCTTAACGTTTCTGTCTCTTCAGATTTTCCTTCCTAAATGCTTTTAGACAGGGAACGAAACCGACGCTTCGGCAGCGGCCGGCCCATCAAAATCCGGCATCTGTATTTTAATCCGATTCTCCCTGGACTTGGTGAGTCAAGTGCAGCCTATTGCAATATTGAAGCCATGCCTGATAACAATTTGGGGAAGAACGCGTCCTGCACATTCTTTCGCGACGCGACGAAAATTTGCTTACATAACAATGCCGGCCTCCAATCAATCAGCTCGGCAAAACGACAGACTACAACAAGCGAGGTACGAGCTCATTATTGTTGTAGCGTCTGTTTATAAGAGACTAATGACTCGTACGGGAAGTGCCGATCTGCACCAAAAAAGAAAAAGGAAAACCAGTGGACTCTCAGAGAAAAAAGTCTCGTCGACGGAGATAAGACTCGATCCCGAATCGAACGGGTTTCCCTGCGTGAGAACGTTGTTTCAAGCCTCATAATGCGTTGCAGGCGCGGTCCAACCGCCATCGAACCTTTCCATAGAGAGAATGGAACCAGGATATGTGGATGACTTTCGACGTGCCAGCGCGTATGTTTATTGTTGTAGATGCATAACTGGTTGGGTAGCACCTATATGCAAGCAAAAGAAAAAAGAAAACCCAGTGGACTCTCAGAGAGAAAGAAAACTCGACATCCGTTGCAGTGAATAAATAAAAAAAACGCGTCAACCCAGGGTACAAGACTCGATCCCGAATCGAACGGGTGTCCCTGCGTGAGAAGTATCCAAATGCAAGTGCGGTTCAACCGCTATCGAGCCTTTCCCAAGGGGGCTAGAACGAGAATATGTGGATGACTTTGCGAGATGCCCGCATGGACGGAATAAAGTCTTTGTAGTGGATCTCCATGACTTGTACTTGGGAAGTGCCGATCTAAGTACCAACAAAAAGACAATTCCAGTGGTCGAGGGGGAAAACCCGATCTATTCACAAGTCAGAGGCTCGACCCCGGGTCGAACGGGTGTCCCTGCATGAGAACACAATTCCGAATTGATATTTGTTGCAGGTGCGGTTCAACCGCTATCGAGCCTTTGCAAATAGTCTGAAGTTAACCGCGCCACTGATGGTTGGAGGTCGACATTGTTATGTAAACATTGTGGCGGTGCTCTGCGTTTGATTTTTCCTTTCTGTTGTTCCAGCGCTCAGGGTCCTATAACGGTAAATTCTAAGAGACAGAAATTGTCATATACGCCGTCTAAATGTTCCTGGGGCTTCAAAACAGTATTCTCCCATGCCCTTTGGACGAGGAACAAAGCCGACGGTTCGGCAGCAGCCGGCCCATCAAATCTCGGCATCTCGATTCCGACTTGCCGCGCCCCAAACTTTCCTGCAAGGTGGGAGCTACTGGGAGGATACAGCCAATTTCACTGCGAAATCGGGGCAGAACGTGTCGGGCACAGACCTTCGAGACGTGACAAAATTTTGCTTGCATCACAACTCCGACCTCCGATCAATCCGTTCGGCAAAACGACAGACTACAACAAGCGAGGTACGAGCTGATTTTGTTGTAGTGTCTGTTTATAAGAGACTACGTACGAGTTGCTCTCAGGCAGAACAGCTTCTACAGCAATCTGCCAACAAAGAGGGGTAATTCCAGTGGTCAAAGGGAAAACCCCGATCTATTCCTAGGTCAGAGGCTCGGCCGAACGGGTGTCCACAAGGGGGTCCAAGGATAAGGTTTTCCAAAACCGGGCCTCCTTTGGAGCAGTTTTATGTGCTGATCACGAATATGAGCTTCCCAAGGTGCCAGGTGAAGTCGTCGTGGAGTTTGAACCCTAAAGATTATTCCTATATCAGGCCTGATAAGAGCTGATAAGATGGGACAGCCACTCCCAATCAGGGAATCCATCACGTGTGATGATCGCCGGCGTGACTTGGGAGAAAAAACTTTCGTTCCACAACACACTTTTTATTCAGTTGAACCCTCAGACACATGCAACCAAGTTCCCAGAAGCGATTCGGCGAAAAAAATCGTTAAAATCAGTTGATTTGTATAAGGCAATTTCCCACGGTGGGTGGGGGGGAGGGGTCAGCGATCCCTTGAAAAAAAACTTTTGTACGTGATATCTTTTTCTTTTATCGTTGGACCCCCTTGGGTGTCCATGCGTGATATGGCGAAACTGTGACATTTGATGCAGGTAGGGTCCAACCGCTATCAAGCCTTTGCAAAGGGGAGCGGAACCAGAATATGTGAATGACTTCCGAGCTGCGTCAGGTACAGAACGACATCGAGCTCCTTGTACTCTATGCTGCCACCCGTGCGCGTGAAGGCAGCCGGGACCTCGAGAAGGGAGACGGCGTTTCGTTTGTTCCACCTACAATCCAAAGCACATCTGGAGCCCACAACTAACTCGGGTCGATTGTGGCTCACAACATAAGCTACCACTGGCTGGTCACTTGCAACATTTATGCTTGATCTTATGCTCCTTCCACCCATCTTTCAGACACCGCGCATCGCAGAAAAACGCCTCTCCTTTACACGTCCCTGCACATCAGAAATGACCTTGTGCAAGCACCAACACCAGAAAGAAACGCACCTCCACACTTCTTCCACGGGCCCGCCGAACCACAAGCAAAACACCTCTGCCACGGCCCCACGCGCGCGGTCCTTGCCTCCTCTTCCACATCCACGTCGGCGAAATGCCCCCCAGGCACGTCGAGCCTTAGCTCCCACAGGTCGCCGAAGATGCGCGCCTCGTGCGCGGCGTGAGTGCCAGTGCCACTGCGGGACGGCACGTACTCCGAGTTGACGTACCCGCCGAAGAGGAAGGTGCGCCCCGTGTCGGGGTCCGCGACGAGGTGCGCCTGCGCGCGGTAGGTTGGGAAGCCGCGCGTGAGGACATGTTTCCACGACGGCGCATTGATATTGGTGGGAGAAGTAGCCTCGGAGGAGCTGGCATCGGCGCCGTACATGAAGGTGTCGCCATAGTACGAAAACACGTATGCGACGTTCTTCTCAAAGTGGCTCGGGCACGTCGGCGTGTACCCGCCAAAGGTGATCACCTTGTCGAGCACGGCGTTCTAGAGCACACCCAAACACGGACGTCAGCACAAAGCACATGCGGGTCAAACAGGATTTTTGTTCACGTAGGTGCACGCCATCTCCGAACGCGGCGCGGGCACGTTACCCACGAGGCGCCGCCGCGACCAGCTCCAGGCAGCGATATCCCACACCCACAGATCGTCGAGTGCCTGCGAGTTCATCGCGCCATGCGGCTGCCCTGCGAGCTGCGCGGCTTGGCGGTCGGCGACGCCGTGCATCACAAACAGCGTATTCTGGTCCTTGCCGACCCAGCTGCACGCGAGCCGCCGCGGGCCGGGCCCAGCGAACGACGCGGTTGGCTGCGCGGTGCCGTGCAGCCGCGTCCACGTGCGAGACGCAATGTCGAGTTCCATAAGCAGCGTGCAGCCGATCTTGGCGAGCGCGTGCGCGCCGCCGAAGATGTATATCTTGCCACGGACGCAATACATCGCGTAGTCGACGATCTTGTCTTCCGGATACGGCCACGCCTGGCTGCCTGGGAAGGACGTTTTGAGGGAGCCCCAGCTCTGGGTGCGGAGATTGAAGACGTCGAGCTCCCTGCGGCCCGTGAAGAGATACGCAGAGTCGCCGTGCACGACCATGGAGTAGCCGACGAGGTCACCGGTGACGGATTTACGTACGGGATAGGCGGGGCGGGCGCGCCATTCGTCGAGCGCCGTTAGGTCTATGGATCAGAAGTCGCGATAATACGGGCCGCTGAGATATTTTTCGCCGCCTAAAATGTACAAGTGCCCTGCACGAGACGGTCAGAGAAACAATATGAGCAGCAGTCGGATTAAATACCTTCAAACACAAACGAAGCAAAACCCATCCGCGAGGTGATCCCGCCGGACTTCTTCAGCGGCACCTTCTGCCACGAGCCGAGTACTTGCAGGCTGGGATCCGTCACTGCAAGCGAGCTGGCCAGCGCCGGGTCAGGGTGGTGCAGTTTATACACCGGGTCAAGTGGGATGGTCTTGAATATCTTGCGCGTCTCTGCGCTCTCCATCGCATTGTCGTCTGCCAGGAGCGTGGTGCTGTGCCACCTCCGTTCGTTCGCGGTGCCGGTGTTGCCCAGGGTGCGGTAGATTTTCTCCGATACGACCCTCGCGCGGAGGCGCTGCACATAATAGTCCTCGAGCTGCGGGCAGAAATCGAACCACTCTGGAAGAATTGCGTGAACGTTCGGTTCTAAATCAAGTGAATGGCCTGTATAGATACCAAAGACGGGATTTGCGCGTGAACTTTCGACTTGGCAGTTGCGGACAATAACCTCGACCTCCGCAGCCAGCCAAAGTGCCTTTCCTTGCCAGTTAGTCACGTCGAGACGAAAGAAGCGCGGCGCTGACCTGTTTATATTGCTTCAGCTTCATGAGGCATTCCGCGGCTCCATTGAGACATCGCATCACGTCCGACATTGCCCAACGAAGCTCCAGCTGCTCATATGCGGGCAAATGGTACGGGCTGTTGGGGTGAAAAGGGACGTCCCGCCCAAGTATTACAGCGGCAGCCTTGATGTAGTGGACACACGCGTCTTTGAAGTTTTTGTCCTTGACGAGCTTGTCCGCAATCTCGAGTGCCAGCGAGGAATGCAGCATGCGGTCTTTTTCCGGCCCAAGGGAGACGTTCGCAAAGGCCGTCTGTGCAGCAGCGAGCAAACCTAAATCGTAAGCCATGACAGTCGAGAAAGGAGAGTGGCTTTTGTTTGTGCATGCTTGATCTTTCCCCAAGGGTTTATGGAACCCTTCTTCGGATAAATATCGGTTGCGGAGTTTGACCATTGGTCTGCGCGGAAATTTTCCTTCTACTCTCCAAGTTCGGTCCTATTCTATGGCGGTCAATGTGCACTTTTATTATTTTCCACAAAAACGGCTGTTTGATCAAAAAATGTATGACGTTCCAAACGTTGCAAAACCAAAACAGAAAAAAAAAACTTTTGTTCAGAAAACTTTTTTTTTCGTAACTCTTAGATTGCCATTTCATGGCATCCCAGCATGCTATACATGTCTATTGAATGTGCTCTCAGAGGGAACATGCTCCATTATGACGAGTCAAAGTCAAAGCGGCAAGGATCGAGCCATTTGATGGACACCGGGATGTTCCGGCATGCCGAAGCAGCTTCAACCAAGGTTTATATAGGTCAGTTGGGTGAATGGGAGTGCTGCGAGGTGCATTCGAGGCATACGTGGGACCAGACTTCAAAGCTTGACCCAACGACATTGGTGATTTCGGATCCAAAAAAAATAAAAAAAATAAAAAAAAATAAATTACCCAACATTGTTTGAGCCCGCTGCCAGTGTACTACTGCATGGATCAATCCTGAGGATACACCAGGAGGTTTGCAAGGTCCCGACTCCGAGATGAACAGAGCGATTGAGCAAGAATTTACAGTCCGGATCAAAAGTACGGATGCCGTGATGGTCTGTCGAGGTCCAGCGTGAACAGTCGTGAACATGAGTTGCGCAAAGTGGAGTCACCACTGATTGCAAGTGCCTTGCCAACTCGACCACATTCACCTTGGTTCAATTTTTGCAAACGCCGGGAAATCCCGGCATCCATCAAATGGGTTGATCACCGCCGATTTGGCTGTTATGGTCCTGGATAGAGCCTGTTTCCTGTGAAACTACATCTGATAGGCTGCTATTGCAGGCTAGGATCTCCTACAGAGGTAATCCCTGAGTTGAGAAAAAAAAGTTCTCCTACCCAAAGTTTTTTTTTGTTGTATAGGTTTTGCAACGTTTGGAACGTCATAAAAATGTGCCCGTTTCCTCGAAAAAACTCAACTTCAAACTTTGCAAAATTTCACTCTGGAACTTTTGTTCAGAAAAAGTCAAGTTTTGCAACTTTACAAAGTCTTATGACGTACCAAACGTTGCGCATGGGAAACGCAACCAAAAACTTTCGGGGCATAAAAACTTTTTTTCTTGACCCCTCAGATTCCCTTAGTGTGACATCCCAGCATACTATACCAGCCTGTTGTATGGCTCTGAGTGGAAACAGGCCCCCCTATAACAAGGAACAGTCAAATCAAGCTGTTTGATGGGCACCGGGATGTTCCGGCAATGTTCCAGCATGCTCAACGAAGATTCAAGTAGTGGAATTGGGTAAATGGAAGTGTCAAGGCACATTCCAAACGGTGATATTTGGGAGGTCAAGACTTGGTCTAACAAGATCTGGATTTTCGGATGTGAAACGGAAAAAAAAAAAAAAAAAAAAAAAAAAAAAAAAAAACCTTCCAACACCATCTGCCCAGGGAATGACGCTGACGGGGTGGATTCTGAACATACTGGGAGAGTTGTAAGGTCCTCACTCCGAAATGAACAGAGCAACCGAATTTTACGGTCCGGACGGCGGCGGCGGCGGACCAAGTCCAGATGCCGTGATCGTGTGTTGAAACTGGAGGTCGTGCCGGTCCAGTGTGAAGAGTGGGTCACCGGTGGCTGAGGGGCTTCAGAGTACCTTGCGACCTCACACTTGTTGACCTTTTGTGCACCTGCCGGGAAATTCCGGCGCCGATCAAATTGTTTGATCTTCGCCAATTTCGCTGTCATTCGCCACAACAGAGCCTGTTTCTTCTGGAAGCACATCTAATAGGCTTGTATAGCGTGCTAGGATGCCATACAGTAGGGATCTAAGAGTTAAGAAAAAAAGTTTTTATGCCCCGAAAGTTTTTGGTTGCGTTTCCCATGCGCAACGTTTGGTACGTCATAAAGTCTGGGCTTGTGCTTTTCACAAAAAACGCGCGGGATGTGTGGCTGTGCTAATCTCGATGGTATCGGCACCTTTGAGCCCTGACGTGAGGAATAGTATAATTTTTTTTAAAACCACGCCCCGCATCGAATATTGTTAATGGAGGATTTTTTTAAATCAGCGTCCTGCGAGGCATGCGCCGACGTCGCCGAGCAATAGCGAGGCAGCGATCAGCGCCGTAGGAGCGCACCCCGCACACCCCCGCACACCGTGCGCCGCCCGCCGCCGTCTACACCGCCACCATCAAAGCAATTACATCGTCATCGGCCCCTGTCCGTCGCTGTCAACGTGCTCCTCGCCGCTGTCAACGTTCTCCTCACCACCGTGCCCACCGTGCTCACCTTCGTCCTCACCGTCGTCCCCGCCATCAACCCGCGTCTCGGCAACTCCCGGCACCCGGATCATTCCGCTTTCACACGTGCATATTTGACACGTTCTGCTTCCCATGGCCCATTCCTTGCCACGGCGCACGTTAGTCGCATCCTTTGCCTTTTACACACGCGTTCAACGCCTTTTAAATCTATGCCCCTCGTACTGTACTATTTCGACCGTTTATTCACCGGTCTTCATTTCTCGGCAATCACGAGAAATTCCCATACATGGACGTCCGGCGATCGCCGGACCGAAGTTTTGGCGTTTTTAGGCCGCTTTGGGCCTGAAAACTTGGCCGTCACCTGTCACTGGGTTCAAATTCATTCATTTCAGGACCCTCTGTCACCCGTCATTGAACAAACGGTCGAAATAGTACAGTACTGTGCTTTCCCAGCCCTCAATCTACGTATCCTCGCCTAGGTCTCGACGCAAATCTCCTTTCTCAAGTACCCGTGTCGCACCATTTATTCTACCTCCCTTTGAACCGCGTCAATGACCGATAGCCAACGCAAGACTTTGCTGCGGTCTGTTGTTCGCTCGGATCATGCACCTTTTTTTGGGGCTCTTTCCATCTTTCATCCTTTCTGGTTCATACTCTTGGCAACGCTCGCGAATCAGCGATAACTCACACAACCTTCATTCCATAGTCGAACTGGTTTTTTCTTCTTCCTCTTCTTGCTTGTTTCTATCGTGTTCCAAACGTTGCAAAAATGAAAACGGAACAAAAAAACTTTGGTGCTCAGAACTTTTTTTTTCTCAAGTCTCAAGTTCTCTCTGGGCTGGATCCCTGCACAGTATATGACCCCTATACATCAGTTTTCGAAGGAATAGGTCAACATGATCATGAACGGTGCTTCAAGTGGTGCCATCACAGGCTTTTGATTGTTCCGGGACTTTCCGGTGCCCGCGAATTTTTTGAACAGCCAGAGCTGGGCATGGAGTGTATGCCAATTCCTAACCATAAGCATCCAGTCCATTCTGAACTGGCCATGATGGTCCCTTGCACCAAATATTTTGTTATCGCAGTCGAGAGTTTTTATATCTCGCTCTTCTGCCCCAGATTTGATGGCATCAAACATATCATCACCAGGTCAAACTTTGCGAATTAGAGCGTATTTGGTGCTCCAAAAAACGTCTTCCAGATTTTGGAGATCAACGCTCATATTTAGGCGACGTCGAGTATTGATGTGATCAATATGTGATCCAAAAGGGCCGACCTGTACACGTCCGAAGCAAAGCATCTCGGGAGGGCCAGGAAATGTGTGGTGGACTCTACCAGATCCATCACCTAAAAAAATGGGGCGAAACGGACACCTATAGCTTTTGCTCGTCGACTTTGAATCCAGCCTGCCGACGGTGCCGCCCTGCCGTTCCCCTTTTAGGACTCGCAGATTTTTGGAATCAGCAATCAAATTTTTGACAGATGTGGTCGATTTCGAGGCTTTGGAGGGCACCAAATACGCTCTATTGCGCAATGAAGATGAGGATGCCCCACATTCTGTGAAGTACATGTTGTCTCGACCCAGGGTGCATAATAATGTGCTGGCCGGAAATCTCCGGAAGCCATCAAATTCATCGAGTCCTGTTGCGTTGATGCTGCAGTGTGGTTTAGGTGCCTCTGCCTTCGAGAAGAGGTCTACAGATATCACATACCATGCCAGGACACAGCGCGGAGAGAATACAAGCATTGGTAAAAAAAAGTTTCAAGCACCAAAAGTTTTTTGTTCCGTTTTCATTTTTGCAACGTTTGGAACACGATATGTTTCATCGCACCGCAAGCAACCATTTTCAAAACTCAATTCGTGCGTACGTTGCTTCCTAATCCAATCTTTTTCAGTGTAACATATTCTATCCAGATATCGTCTTGCACCACGTAGGTTGTCAGCGCTCTACACTAGCTCACCAAGCACGCCCTTGTGAGTAAGGTGTCTGATCCTTCGCTGCCATGGCTTTCGTCACAGTCACGCCAGCCCCGCACCTTTCCCTTTCCCCCCATGTCTGCTAGATCATCCACGCGTACCCGCTCGCGATTACCCAAGGGGAAGTCGTAGTCAGACGCGATGCCATTTCGCCAGGCGGCCATATTGGGGGGTTCGCCTGTGGCTATCATCCTCCACCACGCGATGGCCTCAACATTGAACCCACGAATATTTCACTGAGATACGCCTTGTCTCACTCACAGTCCATGCATAAGATCTAGAGAAAACAGAGAGACAACGCCGTTTATGTGGAGTGCATTCAAACTCTGTTGCCCAAGCCCTCCCCAAACCCGCGATAGGCGCTGGCTGAAAATACGCGATTGTGTTGCATTTGCAGCGCAGCGAAGCTGTTTACGTTGGCCTCATACGTGAGGAACGCTCGAGAGAGGACTGGTCTTAAGACTCCAACATGCGAGGGTATGCCCAATGCGTACTTCAATCCCCAAGGTGACCCACTGGGCGCGATCCACTCGCCATGGCCTTGGTGAGGAATGAAAACTTGGGCAGGCGCAGATAGATGGGTAATTTGAGCCCATACAAAGTTACAAAGGTCGTACAATAGAAGTTTAAAACAGTGAACGGAATCCTGAAAAAGATCGTGCTTGCGCGCATGGCTCAACCCCGAGGCGAACGGGATACCTGCATGAAAAGCTAACCGAGCCCTTGTAAAGACATGTTTTTCAGGTGCGGTCCAACCGCCATCGAGCCGATACATCGCCAGCCTCAAGCTGGCAGGAATAAAATCAAAGCCTGAGGTAACCAGCCCTGAGCCGGTGTTGAATCGCATGTCCATTGACGAGGGCCATCTTGGAGGTAACACCAGACGCGGCGGAAGAAATGATTCTAAGCCACCTGCACATCCACCTAGTCCTGTTCTTTAACAAGACGAAAAAGCAGACTTGGCATCGAGCGAAAGGCTCGACCCCGAGTCGAACGGGTAACCGATGTCGGCTGACGCACATGAACATGTGGAGGAGGTCCAACCGCTATCGCGCCTTCTCTGGTGACCTCACGTTCAGGCGCATTAGGTTCAAGGACGAATGGACAGCGTGGTTTTGCGAGACTTTTAAATTTCGATAGAGGGCCACTGGCAATATTTGACTGCGGACCGGCTGCTGGGAAAATTAAGCAGCACAACATTGACGACCGGGGAGCGGGGAGGCGGAGGGGCGAGTTTCTGAAAAGAAGAGCGAACAGAAAAAGTAACTCTACGCCATAGGTCTCGACCCCGAGTCGAATGGGTGTCTCTGCGTCCGCCTGGAAAATAGACAAACATTAAAAACATTGCAGATGCGGTCCAACCGCTGCCGAGCCTAGTTAACAAAGATTGCAGCTCGAATAGCATAACCCCAGGTGGAGTGCGGCTGAGTAACGCTAACGTTGAACAAAAAGAATATGACATTCACAGCGAAGTTCTGTTGACCCAACGAATGAAGAATCAAAGTCGCATCCACCTCCGTTTCTCTTCTAGACTTCTTTGTCACAGCCGGTTACGCGCGCAACGAACACACGCGGCCATGTTGCACGTTCGGCAAAGCTGCAAGATTCGAGTGAGTAGCTGGGAGGCCGGATTTGAAGCGAGCATTTACCAGGATATACTCCGGCAGCATGAAATGGCACTCGTTGCACCGCGCCCGGCCATTACGTCGGCTCCAGCGATGCCCCGTCGCACAATCATGCTCGTATCGCAGCCGCTCGATACGCTGTTCCACTCGCTGCTGGAAAATGGCAGGCGCCGCAGCACGCGCACGCGCCCCCATTTCGTTCTCGACCCGCTGTTCAGCGGTGTTCAAGAGCCGCGCCTCCTCCCACTGCGGACACTCGCAATTCTTCCATCGCGCGGCGCAGAGGTAGCAGAATTCCGTCCGGCAGCGGCACGTCATGTGGAAACAGCCTTGCTGCAGGTCGATGATCTGCGCGCAGCCGGGACACGTCTGCCAGCGTTGCTCTCGCGCGAGCGCCTTGACCTGTTCGACGGCTGCGTTCTCCCCGCACATCTCGCCGGGGTGTACAATTTGCTTGCACGAGACGCACACATCTGTGGTGCAGCGCGGACACGTCACGCTGTCCGAAAAGCTGGCGGTGGAACCGAGGAATACGGAGCAGGTCGGGCGGGGACAGTACAGGCGCTCTTTGAAAATCGTGCCGAACTCGACCGACTTCTTGTGTAGCGAGAACCGCAAACGGATATCGAGCTGGGCGTATACGCCGTCCGCACCGTCCATCGGCAGGTTCTGGCGGCAGCATTGGAGAGGGAAAAGGGATTCGTCGCCGATACAGGCGGTCGCGAGGTTCGATAGGCAACCACGGCAATAGAAATGATCGCATGGTGCCCTGAAAGAGGTCGTAGGCCGCAGGTCATCTCTGCAAATGACACAGTGTGCTCTATTCCATCGTAAATAACGGTCAATCTAACTAAGCAGCGGGCACTACGCACCTGGCTGGCCTCATCTTACGAACCTCCACAGGTGCAGCAGGGGCCTGCCTTCCGACATCGTCTACATCGTCGGCGACATCACCGACATCTTGACTACAGATAAATTCAGACCAATCCGATCTCACATCGCACAAGACGGACCTGAGCAGCGAGAACTCCCGATCTTCCAACAACCTCTGAACTTCTGATTGCGCCGGCAGTTCCGTGCCGTTATTGAGGGCTTCCGCATAGAGGTGATCATCGCGCACTCCCTCCTCAACGACGGACAAAACAGCCAGGACAGGCTGATCCAATTCCAACGCACTGTCGATGCTCCTAGCGAGCTCCAGATCTTGGTAAAACCGCAACGTTTTCTGGGTCTCCTCCGCGTACGCTCTCAGGGCATACTCTGCATCCGAAAGTGGGTCGTCCTCGCGTCCTTTACCCTTACTAGAGTCGCGGATGTCGTCGAGATCCTCGAGCGCGAGGCGGGAGATGAGGGCGGCGGTCTCAGCATCGAGGTCGTGCGTGACAGACATGGGGGAAGGAAAGAAGACAGGTCTCCGTCGAGCACGAGGCGGCGCTTCGGCGTGAAAGACAATCTGGCGTAATCGCTGAAATGATTGGTTCGCCGTAGACGCCAGGGCTGTTACCAGGGTCTTCTCTTTGTCGATTAATTAGTCATTTTAAGTAAGGTCGTTGTGATGTATTCCAAGATCATCAAACACACCGGGTTTCGCGACAAATACAATGATAGTAGCGAGTGTCTGTTGTAGGACAGTGCGGTAGCTCGCTGAAAAGTAAAATGACTGATTCCACGGTCAAGCGCCGCAAGCGCTTGGCCAAAAATAACGAAATAACGGAGGTTTAATCGGCATCGCATCAGTGTGAGAATTGAACGTTTCACCGCGCAGATAGTCGTTAGCCATTTCCCTAAGTTGCGGAAATCTTGTCCGCTATGCCGCCGCCGGAGTCGTAAACCGCAAGCCCTATCTGAGTCGTCATTACTACGGAGGACGTTTGGTCAAAACGATGAGCCCGTGCTCAGGCGCATCGAACCAATCCCGACTCCAAATCGAGCCGCATTAAAGTTGTTCCCCTCGGGATGTCCCTAGGCCGCGTAATAAACAGCAACGAGCTCCAGAACGCCGACTTACCTGTATAGCTTGGTCTCGTTTCCGAATCCCAGGCGATCCAGCGGGTCATTATACCAGGTGTGGGGGAACTCGTGGGCTGAAATCCGAGGAAAAGACCGCAAAGTGAGCTCAAAGCCGCCCGAATCGGAGAACGAGCCTGAACGACATGGTGGTCAACTTCAAGGTGAAGTCACAGGAAAACGGTGCACGTGTCATCCACGTGTGGTGACTGTCACGCGCGGCACTTGCTTCTTCCGCTCATGATCGCGACTCTCAAATTTCTGGACCTGCTCTCCGAGCCCATCCTCGCGCGTTGACACGCCTTCAGCTCGTAGATAAGGAGCACCATCTGAAATGGAGCGATCGCCCGCTGCGGGAGATCATAGTACATACCCGCATCACAGGTTTTGACTTCGAGTCGTCATCTCAGTTTGCACCAGGATTCGACGGCTGAAATTGCAGGTCAGGATGGCAAGGATTTTAATATTTCAGATCGATTTTCCTGGTATCTTTGGTGGTTGGACACCGAAACTCAAAGCACGGTACAGCTCACGCTCCGACAACTGCGATCAGTTCATTGCACCCCTGCTCGTATACCAGCCCCGGCTCGCAATTTGGCAGCCCCACTTCCGGAACTCGGTGTCTCTCTGCCCTTCTCTCTCTCTCTCGCGTTCTTTCTTGTGTTGCACTCAAATCGCGTGTCCTGCCCTTCATCCAGCGCGCTACATGGCCGCTTGCGGATCTCAAAACTTCTTGAGAAGATATTCTCTTTGGTGGTCCACCTTGACTCAATGGCTCGCGTTGACTCATGGCAGTGGCGAGGACATTTTGAGTTTTGCTGTTCTTTGGCGCCGACACAATTATCATCTGCCTCCAATCGTCTCCGTGCGCATCCCAGGATCCAGACCTTTACGAAAGCTTGACATATCATTTTCATCCACGGAATCGGTCTCATATGTGTGCTCAACCGAATGCAGAAGGCTCGGGAGCGGAGTAATCCGCGCCTGCGTGTGGTAATGCCAGAACAGGCAGGTACACTGCTGCGCCACCCGTTCGATCCGGGCTCGAGCCATTTGCTGGGAGTACGTAAAAAGTAACTTGTGGGAACTAACTTGTACTTTACTTGCCCCTTTCGGCACGCGTGCCGCAAGTTAACTTAAGTTTTCCCACGCGGGTTGACTTTAACTTGGGTTTACTTGGCGGGCACAGCTAACCACTCCACTCACCCGCAGCCTAGGTCAAGTGGTTTGACTCATTTGTCTGTCCATTTTCGTGCTTCGGCCGCAGCATGTAGTAGTGTAGTAGTCTAATGCATACAGGAAACCTCCGCCGCTTTGATTGGTTGGACTAAACTCATGGTTGACTCATGGACGCAATTCAACGATGAGCGTCTATAACTGGAGCTGTGTCATGTTGAATCAATACTGTAGGATACTACGCAACATTTTAGGAGGCTACACGGTGTCTGATTTGTCGAATTGGCAAGAGAATACTCCAATTCATCGATGCCGGTCTCTCCGTCGACTCGAGTGGTTGCAAGATCTGGGGATTTGAACTGGCCCATAAGATTGCACTCTAAATGTGGGAGAGCAAACATACTTACAGCTCCCATGGAGTACTGCCATTGGCCGCTACTTTCCCAGCCTCTTGTCGCGAGTCCGCGGCTCGGGAACGGGACCTGCAATTTTATGTTTACATCCCTTCAATTGGACATAAATGGGATGACTAGACCGGTTTGCCATGTAGCTTGCACTGCAATCTGCTTTTGTTCCTAGGACTGAAGTGCTTGTGATCAGCAGCTTCGCTCGACACCAGAACTCCGAGACTCAGACAGTGATTGCTCAGTGAGTCATTTAAACCCCCATTTTCCATTGTCCACGTCATTCTATCTGCTGTGTATCAAACGAAAGGGTGTGTTCAGCTTGTATCAATGTGAAGTCAACCTCAAGTTCAGTTTCCCTTTGTTGATGGTGCGGAACTTGAGTTGAACTTCCGCTAACTTGCCCGCCAAGTCAGATCAAGTAAACACAACCAAAGTAACTTGTGCCATCAGATGCCATCAATCCCCCGCCAAAGCTAACTTGTGCGATCAATTGAACCAAGTTAACACGTTGCTGGCCCGTAGAAAGTCAGTAGACCATTGGGAACTCATTTATACCTCCCAATGGTATGTCCGATGTGTTCCCTTCAAAAAAATAACCCCTCAAAATTCTACTCATGTCGGCACGCATTGGTTACCTGACTTTGACCTTGCCCTCTGGCATACCCAATGTAAGCACCTGGAACATACCTTTCGCAGTGACCCTTTGCGACTCGACAGGTTCAAATAAGCCCTTCTGATTCAGTTCGCAAGCGCGAAGTTCAACTTCGCAATTGCTCCGGGTTTGTCTCCTCGCCCATTATCTACTATTCCGGGTCCCGGGGACTAGGGGCTTTGTTGTGGAGTGTAACAGAGCACTACGCACCGACAGGCTCTTCCGTTGTTTAATTCCCCCTTTCTACGGCACCGACATGGGGAACATATATACACCGGTTCAACTTGGTTTCATTTTTTTTTAGTGAGGCCGGCGGATCGCACGAAGGCTCGACCCAAGAGTGGGGCATGCTGCGAACCATCCCATCCTTGAATTCAGTTCTTGCTGCCGTCGACACCCACGGCTTTCAAGGGAATGTGCGAACAAATACGGTGGGAGAACCATTGAAGCGTTGATGTCGACGTGCTGAGTCTGCTAAACTTCTACCTGCACATGCAAGCCATTTTTGGCGTTGAACTTGCATGTGACGGGGGCTCGAGGCAATAATCCACCGGCATTCACTAAGCGGGCCTGGATCATTGTTTCAGTTGGCCAGGATTCATGCAAAAGATGATATTATTGGTTAGGAACACATCCGACAGGTCCTAAGGCCACGGTACAGTTAACATGCAACTAACTTATCGTAACGTTGCGGAACTTGAAGTAACTTGTTTGTACTTAACTTGTACTTATACGGAACTTTACTTGGGAATTTAACTTAGCCTGCCATAAGTTCCGTAAAGTTAGTTCTTGCAGGCCAAGTTAAATTACATAAGTTACTTGTGCAGGCATCATTTGCTGGTTTCGCCGTCTTTTTTCCACACGACAAATGAAAGAAAAGTGGAACCACAGGGTATGGTTCGGGCCCGAGTTGAACGAGCAGCTCCTGCACTTACGGTAGGCCAATCCATCACACTGAGCAGGTGCGGACCATTCCACCCCCAAGCCATATCCATCGCAGATTACGCGCCTTCAGGTCAGGCTCTTTTGGCGCTCCATGACGTCCCGCAAATTTCGCACCCCACCGTTCAACAGGAAAAAGCAGCAGTCCATGAATTATCCGAGAACACCTCCACAACATGTACTACTCTGTCTATTGTCATTATTCTACAAGCCTTTCCTACCCATTCCCGGGGATGTTAACATTGATCTAGAGGCTAGAGCGCCCCATATCCCACGCACGCCCTCCCCGCCAAGACCACTCGCTCGTACCGTCACCTCCAGGATCGGAAACATAGGTACGCATGGGTTGTGGGTTGGTTGCACGCATCCTCAACACAAGGCGGGAGTGAGTCTCCTTTCATTCGATGTTCGATTCAACCAAATATCTTACGATCGTTTTCGGAGGGGGGAAAAAAACAGGTCCTGAGTACGTTGTCTTCACCTGCATTATCTTGCGTCGTCCACGCCTGCCTCTCAATTGGTATGCCTGTATCTCGCACGATGCAAGCCGCCGAGTTGGTATTTGATTCCAACTGGCGATCGAGTTATCCTGGTAGCGGCAAGATCAGCTCCTTCCTTAATTTCTTGGTACACTCGTCTGATTTCCCAGGTATGGTGTGTGGTGTACACAGCTATTCTTGCTGTAGCAGTCTTGCAGTGGGGGCGCGAGTCTCCGTCCAACCAAAGATTCAACTGCCAAGTTCAATCAATTTCCGAATAAAACACCAGGCTTCCAGTGCAATATTTTCAGCTGGTTTAGGTTCACGTATTCTTCGCTGCTTCCTCAATTGACTATTTGGTTTATTTCGTATGGTCGACTTGAAGCCAGCGCCGAGTTCCCGGCATATCATTGATATCTGATCGATTTCAACCACGGCATGCGGAACGCCGATCAGCTCCTTCTCCCACCTCAGTCAGCAACAGACGCGCTCACTCAGCAACCCCCAATGCCCGCCATTACCTCAGGCAAAGTCCTCGTCTCTGGCGCCAACGGCTACATTGCCGTCTGGGTCGTCCGCACCCTCTTAGAAAACGGGTTCTCCGTCCGCGGCGCCGTTCGTTTTGCCGACAAGGGCACCCATCTCACGGAGCTGTTCGCCCCCTACGGCGACAAGTTTGAGCTCGTGGTCGTCCCTGATATCACCAAGGTGCGTTCTCTCCTCTCTTACTTGCGCTTTATCGCTCGGAGTCTTGATCGATGACATTTGTGCGGTTTTAGGAGGGCGCGTTCGACGAGGCTGTAAAGGGCGTGGACGCGATTGAGCACACGGCATCGCCGTTCCATTTCCAGGCCGATGACCCCGCTGGTGTGTCCTATGCCCTTTCTCGATCCGTGTTCTGATATGAAATCGCACGCAGAGCTGTTGGAGCCTGCGATCAAGGGTACCGTTGGAATACTCGAGAGCGCGCGCAAATACGGGTGC
Organism: Mycena polygramma; assembly: GCA_029449255.1. NCBI lineage: Eukaryota > Fungi > Basidiomycota > Agaricomycetes > Agaricales > Mycenaceae > Mycena > Mycena polygramma. Next base: position 1,940,948 of record JARKID010000004.1, on the reverse strand, counting down.
GTTCCCGCATTCCTCTGTCCATTGTGTTGAGACCACTGAGGTGTGCGTGCTGCTTGTATTATGTAGCACCTCAGTCAAGCGCGTAGTCGTAACCTCCTCCTGCGCCGCCGTCATGAATATCTCGAAAGAAGAGAAGCCTCAGGTCCTCAGCGAGCTCGACTGGAACGACCAGGCTGTGGAGGAAGTCGAGAAGGAGGGCCGCGAGGCGACCGCCGCAGCCAAGTATCGCGCCTCCAAGACGCTCGCGGAGCGCGGTGCGTGCCAGGCTGCTATCCATTTGCTTATCGTTTGACTGATAGCGTGTTTTTGGCGCAGCGGCTTGGAATTTCGTGAAGAAATATCAGGGGGAGATCGCATGGGACCTGTCGGTGATGAACCCGCCGCTCGTGCTTGGGGTACGTGCCTCTAGCACTACGTTTCCTCAAGCTAATATTCACCTCCCTCGCTTCTTTATTCTTTTGAACGCTTTTGGACGCACCAGCCGATCCTCCACGCCGTCTCTTCCCCCGCGGAGCTTAACACCTCCTGTCTCTCCATGTACAACGCCTTCACGAAGCCGGACGGTGCGATCGACGGCGGGAACTGGGTAGACGTGCGCGACCTCGCCTCGGCGCATGTACTCGCGCTGCAGACAGAGGCGGCGGGCGGGGAGCGGATTATTATCGCTGCGGGAGCGTTTAAGTGGCAGGAGTGGCGTGAGTAGTTCTAATTCGCTTCTGATGTTTGCTCCCCTTCCTTCGTCCATCACGCCCCGTCCTCAGCCCCGTTACGCGCATTCCCTCCTCCCCTCAGCCAAGTCTTCCCCCTCCACACTCGCGCCCCATAGCTCTTCCCGCATCCCTCTCCCAAACCTAAAGCCATCTAACAAACGCCCACCCCAGTCATTGAGGTCCCTCAACCCTCGAAATACAACAAACCCACCCCCACCGGTATGTATTCCTAACTGACAATTCAATCTCCCTGATGTTGACAAATCCCTAGCGAAGGGCGCGGAGACCACCCACCTCCTACAATACGACAACACGAAGAGCACGAAACTCTTGGGGCTGGGTTATAAGACGATAAAGGATACGTTGCCGGACGTCTTGGCGGATTGGGAGGCGAGGGGGTGGTGAAGATACAGGTGGGGGTTTAGATGAAGAATGCGTATCCTTTGTGCGTCTGCTTGCATTGTATCGCAGAATCCTTTTGTCAGTCGCTTTTCTCTTGAGCATGGTCCGACTCCCCACCTCGTCGACTGGCTCGTCGAAGTTCCTTCCAATGCCTTGGACCTTGGGATATTTCTTTATCTTACCGTTTATTTCGTTAGAAATTGGATCCTACGCACGTCTTCCGCTCATCCTTTATCGCTACTACGGTAAGCGCTTCTGTGAAATCGTGTCTTCTGTGACGCCATCTCGATGTTGAACTGGCTCCAAAAAAAAAGCGGAACAGTTTCGGTATCACGGCTCGAGCCCGAGTCGAACGGGCGTCCCTGTATGAATGGTAATTCCTTTTTATTGGATTTTTAACAGGTGCGGACCTCTCCGCTCTCGAGCCTTGTTTCTGGCATCTTCGACCTCCACGTACGGGATGAAATTGCCAGGGCTCCTACAGAAAGGCGAAGCACGGAATATGTGCATACGAACCGCACTCACATAAACATCGTCGCTTGGTAACGCGCTTCAAGATGGGCCTGGCTTTTGCGTTGGCTTTTGGCGTAACCCCACCTGGGGGAGCACCGCCGTCATGCCGTAAGGGACCTCTTAGGTACCCTGTTCTGTACCGAAAAAGGGACCTAAGAGGTCCCCATCCGCCAGGCGGATGGTAGTCATGGATTAGTCGTGCGCCTCATTTGGGTAGATATCGACGGGAAGCTCCGGTGATATTTACCCACGACCGCGTCTGGCGCAGCGGCGGCGCTTACCGCCATACCAGCAGCTGGCTGAGATTTCGACGCGTCAGGACGCGTCGATTCTATTATGAATTCCTTTTATCCTTGCCCTGATGCATTGGATCGTGTCACTGACCTAAACGGGTCTCGTGTTTGGGTTCGAGAAACATTTTGATGGGCGCCGTGCGCAGGGGATCCACGCCTTTGGCCCGGTCTCGCGGTTGTTTGCAGCAATCATGATACTAGCATTGGAATTCAATTCAACTGGGACTACGGTACTCACAGTGCTACTACACATCAAGAACAGACATAGCGGATGCATCCGCCAAAACGCTGCGTGTAAAAATTGCCCGCCGTTTCACCGCGGATGCAATGTTTGGAGGATGCCCCGGAGGAAAATGAAGTCTTCCCATGTGGGTTGCAACCGTACGGCGGGCAAACAGCGTGGTGCGGTGGTCAATGGCGGCGCATCAAGAAGGCGCAAATACGCGACAAAGCTGTGGGGCGAGGATCAGTTGGCGGCACGCACAACAGATGTATAACCTGCGACGTACAGCACCGACGGCACAGGGACGGTGACAGTGATCGTGCCCTGCACAGTAAAGTTTGAAGAGGAGATGCGGGATGTCCAAAGGGAGATGTGGGCGCTGCACAGAATTCGGGTTGAGCAAATGCGGACGTGGTGGGCACTGATGAGTGTCCGACAGCAGTTAGGGACACAATTGTGGCGAAGTACATCGAGTTCTACCAGACCAGATATCGAGCGAAGAGAATGCGTGCGGCGGATCGGACGACGGCCAAAGCAAGCGATGCGCAAGACGTAGAGCATTCCGGAGGCGTGCAGGAAGCGCAGGAAGTGCATGAAGCGTGGCATGGGAATTGGCCGCGCATAAGAGTCTTGCAAGCCAGTTTCGAAGACTGTACGCTAAGTCAGTTTGTGCAGGAATTCCATAAGTATTGAGTATGGCAACAATGTGGTGTGCGGGACGTCGCAGATGCGACGAGCCTGGTGCCTTCAGCATGACACGAACACCTTACATGTTGCCTTTGTGAGCAGATGTTTCAAAGTGAATAGCTCCCAGAGCAGAGCATCCAAGTGAAGCCTGAGACCAGGCTCACGTCGATATCTTGCTGCGGAGTGCTTGAAGAGGCGGTAAGTACTCTTTAAATCGAAGCAGAGAGCGTTTGGAAAGCGTTGAAGGAATGCAGGTATTAACGACATTCAACACAGAATTTGACACCGTTGGGCGATGTATATAGGCGCCTGGAGAGCGTGGCAGCAGTGTTGCAGCGTGGGAGACGGAAGAAAACAGCGCTGCGGCGCATGTGTCTGCCCATCTCGCCCACTGATCGGGATTTCGGGCCGCCATGTCCACTTATCTCTTTTTTTTTTTTTTTTTTTTTTGGAGCGTTTGGTGTAACAAAGTCAAAGTCTGCAGATGCATTCTAAGTATTGTCCGCTTGTGTTGCTGGTTTTAGGCCAGTCATGCCGGTGAATTTGTCCAGGAGGAAATGCCGTTACGCACGATTATTACCAGTGTGGGACTCTGGCCTGTGTAGATTATCCTACACCATGCATTGGCCACATACCCACTAAAACCCCCTCTGTAAGTGTCCAATCATCCGGCAATGAGTCTTCATTCATAAGTAGCCCACTCCAGGTGTTCAGCACAAGTTGCTTTTTGAGCGCAAGTGGGCCAAATTTAACTTTATTTGTGAGAAGACGGTCGTGTCGCAACGCTGAGTTGATGGATTTCAACCAATGGTTGTGGATGTTAGCGTCGCTGAATGTTGCACCGGGGTTTGTTATAACCCGGTTCACCCGGAGATTCCAGATACATTGCCATGCGATGGAAACCAATACCGCAAATAATCTTCCTTTCTCTGGTCTTATCTTCTTCGTTGTGTGAAATCGTACAAGATTACAGCCCAATATCAGGCCCCAATTCAGTGATGGCCAAGAGGGGTATTTTTTGGACCATAATTGTCTAGTGAGAGACCATATAATTGCTTGCTCCGGTGAGTGGCATTCCAAAGCAATGTGCTCCAAAGATTCAGTGACATTACAAACATGGCATCTGCCATTTATCCTGAGAGTCTCGGTGTGGAGCCAGAAATCACCCACCCTGAAGGTGTTGTGGATGCATTTCCATAAGAATTCGCGTGTGCGCCGTTGTATCGTAGATGACTGTATAGATGTCCAGATCATTGTGTCGGATGGTATGTACCCTGATACTTCCTCGACGGCGCATCGAATGCGGTCTAAATTTATGAAAGTTGATTTGCGGTGTGGCATCGGGGCTAGTGAGCGGATAATTTTTGTGAATACTCTCTGGGAGCCTTGTGATAACAGCATGCCCGGGGAGTGGAACATAATGTCGGGTTCCGTGTCTACTTGTATTTTTTGAGTTGGTTTTTCAATCAGGAACTTTGCTGGGTTCTCTTCAACTTTTTTGAATTGTGTTCGGCCAACCCTCTCGCTTAGCATCGCGATCACAGCCTTGAGGAGTCGGATTTTAGGATCGAGCAAATTATTTTCGTAGTTCATGCGATTTTTAACCAGGGCTCGAAGGAGGAAGTCAGAAGATGTGCAGATTACTAGCGGAGCATCTGAGTTGGTATTTTGCAGGATCAATAATAGTCCACCCAGTAATGCAGATGGGAATGTAATCGGGATATTAGGTCTATCAAAAGTCATAGATAGAGCCATATTATCCGTTGCGTCGTCGGATTCTCGTCTGAAATTGCGTTCAATCTCTGGTTCGAACTCACCGGCACGTAGGACACGAGGATGTAAGAAATAGGTAATGGTGCTCGGTACTGCATCTTGTTTATATCTCTTCGCTGGGATCTCGTTGAGCGAGTCCTCGGAGGCAAAGATGCGGAACCCGGATACAGGATTCGTCAGCGTGTAGTCCGGATTGAAGGTCATGGCTTGATTTGTCTGAATTGGAAGTCCATTTGCTTCCAACTCTTCGTTCGTTAGCGCGAGGTCGTCGCGTAGGTCACCGTTTGAGATGGTCGGATTCCATTTTTGCTTGAGGCTGTCTATATACATCTTGGCAGTCTCGATGCATTCTCCGGGATTCTCACAATTTAACTGGTTTCTATCTCGTTGGCAAGCCGGGCATCCACAATTTTTACGTCCAATTCCCGAGGGATTTAATGTATGAGGCTTCCTCGATATTGTGGTTCTCCGTGTCGAAATTGTCAAGGTGTCACGGACCGTGCGATATTCCGGCAAGAAATGAAGCAATTGACTTGTGGAATCTACAAACATACCTAGTGCAAGGCAACGAACGCGCTACGTGGTGCTACCTCATCGACTATTTGCTCAGCAGATTCTTGGAGTTCAAAAGCTACCTAAATATCCGTCCGGGGCAAGTCTTGAATGTTTTCATGCAAAACATCCATATTCCAATATCCGACAGGACACCGCTGCCAAATGATATGAAACGGATGATTCTAACAGCACGCAAATATAATCTAAAGTTCACTGCACTGTCGGTAAGTAACACAGTGAAAATGGAAATGTCAATATGGAAACATCCGGCAGTGAACACAGACCAGTATACACGTGCCAATCGACGGGACTCTGCAAAATGCTTGCGACTCAACCATGGATGTCCACTTATCTCCTTCGCTCTCCCGACTTCCTCCCGACGCCCATGACTGCACTCACCATGTTTGCTATCGCATTACACACCGTCCGACGCGGCGGATGCCTGCGCGACCCTGGCGGATGGCACCGTCGCGTCCGCCGCTAGACCCGCCGCACCCTAGACGTAATAAATTGTGGTTCTTGACGTCAAACATCAGCCAATCGGAAGACGAATAAAGATCGTCCTGGTGCGTATCTTTTCTCCTGGACTCATTTCCTATGAACTTGGCATGTTTTTAGGGCAGAAACCCAATCTGTACGCACTCCGCGTCGAATTGAATTTATTCCAGGTTTTTCCTGGCCACTTGAAACCCGGTTCACGAAACCGTCCGAAAGTCAACAAGGTTGTAATTGAACTTTGACCTGAACTACCACCATTTTCATGCACCGGATATAAAAATACTCCGTTTTCGCTGCAAAGGCTGCTGTACTGTGTTGAATGACTTGTGATACTGTCAGAGTAAAAGGTATGTCGTCACCGTCGCCCGAGCCTGTTAAGCTGCAGCCTTCTAGGAACCCCTGCTGCTCTGTATGTCGAATAAAATATGGCTACCTTTCAACGGTCAAGCACCAAAATTCGTTTTAAATGTGGCTTAAAACTCCACCCAGGCGTGCTATCGATGAAACCCAACCGGAATGTCGATCCCAAGACTCACAATTGGTGCACCGCATGCCACTTTTTTTTTTTCTTCCACAACCAGGGTCGAACAGTTTTTTGCTCAGGTTTGAGGACATTTATATGGACATGCCCGACTGTACAGTGTCAAGCATTGCTCGCAAAGGCAGGTGTGTCCCATTACACTATCTACAATTCCTCTAATGCTTTGTAGTAAGTGTACCGAGGTTGGCGGATGCCTCCGCCCCTTCATTCGTAATACCGGCTTACTCTCTGTTCGACCCTCAGATGATCTGGCGTGCAATTTCGATTGAGGAAGATGGCGGACATCGCACCAAACCGAATATTCGCACTGATTGCATAGACTACGCCATGCGGCGGATGTGCCCGCGGCGGGGCAGATGTGGCCGCCATGTCTTGTATTTCAAGATCTATCCCATGTTCGTCGGAACAGTTTAGTTGGTTAATGAAATTGTTATAGCTAGCGCTATGCAACCCACAATCACGCAAAATTTTGCTTGGTATGTAGTTGCATGGGGCTTCCATTTGTACCTACCCAGATGTTTGAGCCTTGGGCTCACTGAATTAAAGACAGTTCTATGACGGTGTTTATTGGACAAAAATACGATGCACATTAACTTTCATCCAATTTCATCCAAAATGTCGGTGAAAGTGGATGCAGATGGATGCAGACGGATGTGAATGGATGCAAATGGATGATTTCAAGTGAAATCCGATGCATCATGTAGTGAAATTCGATGCAAGTTCATTACACCCAAAGCCCAGTGATCTGCATTGCATTTCACCAATGGCCGATATGCATCAAGACAGAATGAAAACCGATGCATTCCAAACAAATGCATCCAATTTCACCACACGCTTTGATGCCGATCAATGCAACCTGGTGCAGTCTTCCGCAACTGCATTCAAATGCATTGATCTGATTCAAATTTGGCGCGAAACCAGTCCATATCAGGTTACTGATATATTTCCCCCCCTTTCCTTCCCGCCCATTCAGTTCTTCGTAACCTCCTCGTCGAGCAACCTCATCCCCAGTTCAGTTCTTCGTAACCCCTCGTCGGGAAACCTCCTCCCCATCAATTCTTACCCTCCAGCCAAAATATACCGCTCATATTCATAAGAGATTCGTTACAAGATGTATCCTGCTAGTACACTCACACCACAAGTACTCAAACCTTGAACTCGTCGTCCTTGTCCCCCGCCACCCTCGTGAGCTTACAAAGGCTGTTCTCTGTCATGATAGTGTCAAACACCATATGAGCTTTTTGCGCTGCACTGAGTTTGTTGTTGAGAAAGCCGTGCAGCCTGCAGAATGCGGCTCTGATCTCGTCGGCATTCCCCATCTTGAATGCTCTCCCGTTTCCGCACGGCCTCTCGCCAACCAGCCGCAGCAGCTTCAGCCCACGCACACCGCCTTTGTTGATTCCTCGGATGATCTCCCCAACCTCCGTTGCTGTTGGTGGTTGAACCACACCGGCGTAGGAGAAGTCTGCAGCCAAAAGAAAGCCAGCAAGGCTGCCGATCTCACGGAATCGGGAGGGATTTGTGGCCTTCAGGAAGTCATAGCAGGCACGAAAGGCATAATTTCCGTTAGCGGTGTTGGCTGGCCAATTGGGGCAATCTTCCGTGTTTATCGCAGCCCAGTATTCCGCCACAAGTTGCATGCCCCGGGGCGATTTACGTTTGCTATACCGTAGTATTTCGATCAAATCGAACCATGGTGTGACGCGTGACAACTTCAACCAATTCGATACCTCGATACTGACTGAAATTTGGCGTGACACCCCGAAAAAAATCGATAATCTCCGGAAACAACGCAGCTTGATTAGCTACGACTATGGGCACAATCCCCCAGCTCAGGAGCTCCATCTAGAATTCTATTCTCCGAATCCTTTTCGCATTCAATTGGGCAGTAAAAATCGACATCACAAGTGTCTTTCGCAGGCATAAATGCTATCTTGCCCTCAGTAAAGAGCAAAAATCGCAGAAAACTGCCTGAGGAGTGTTACAAGCACATGAAAATTTACTCTTGAATTTATAGGCATTTTACGGGCCTTTGCGTGACGGCCAAACGAATTCGACAATGCCCCGAGTGACGCGTGACATGGACCAAATTTCGATATCGATAGCGGGGCGCGTGACGCGTGACTATCGATTTGAACGAAATACTACGGTATGCCCAAGGATTGCAGAAGAAGTTATGCTGGGGGTTGGGGAATTTTGCACACTCTGCCTCCCAATCGGATACATTGGTGAACATTGTCTTGGATGCTTGCAGCGCAAACGGAGACGCAAAAGTCATGCCACGGAATATCAACCCGCTGAACAGACCGGCCCATGTTCCAGAGTGGTGTCGTGACTCAAAAGTGTTTTGAGTCAAGACCAATTTGGAGGTTCGCAAATCTCCATCGCGAAATGATGGAAATCCTGGGCTCATCTGGATTGCTCTAGTCGAGCATCCAGATTCGCCCCAGACCAAGGCCCAAGAACATTCTGGAACCTGTCATGCTGAAACGCGGAGCAAGAAGGTTCTGGAATCTGTCGAGCGCTTGCACAGCCCAGAACCTGTCACGCCTAAAAACGCACAGCCTGACAGCTCTGGTTGACACGACACGGCCCGTCTGGATCCGCCTGGAATCGTTCTAGCCCCCAGTCTGGATCCGGTCTCGGCCCGTCTGGACCAACCTGGGCCCGCTCTGGAACGCACTAGGCCCAAGGCCTAGGACCCCACAGATTCGGCTGATTACATCTATAGAACCATGGAAAACGTATAAATAGACCCCCAAATGTACTCTCTAGGCATTGAATTGAACTCCCCCTCTTCTGCTTTAACTTGATCTTGCTCTCTAAAACCCCCGCGCCTCTGCCGCTGCCTAACCGCCGCCGCCTCCTTGTATTTGCTGAAAGTTGTCAGCCAATACATCCCCCGTGTACAAGTAGCTAGGGATTGGTAACCCTTGTGCTTGTACTTTTGTTTTATCTGTGTAGCTAGGGATTGGTAACCCTTGTGCATAGATCCCGTTTGTTGAGTAGCTAGGGACCGGTAACCCTTGTGCTTGACTAGCCGCCTCGTACAAGTAGCCTGGGAATTGGAAACCCTTGTACTTGTCGCGTCGACTTTAATAAGTAGCTTGCGTATCGGAAACGCAAGTGCTTATCCGATTTCTGAGTAGCCTGTGTATTGCAACACTTGTGCTCAGCCCCTCTTCCTTGCCTCGAAACTCTTCCTCTTAGCTCGTACTCAACCCCTACGAGTTAATCCTCCTCCGCCGACTCCCTCGGACTCTTAGCTGCCCAGTTAATTGTCTATTTCCTCCCTCCCTCCTTCTACCTGCCCAATTAGGAAACTCCGCGTTCTTCGGAATTTCAGAGAAACCTGGTTAGCAGTTGGAATTTCGAACAAACGAGAAACACCCGAACAAAGTCAATTCCGGTGGACCTCGTGTATATCAAAATATACGCTTGACAGTGGGCGCGATCGAATGCCGCAGCCGGTCCCCGAGACTTCACCCGTGATGGGCCATGCTCTCGAAAAGGCAGCAGGAAATCCCGGCGACTGTTGACGCGAGATTGAAGAGGAGTCGGATTTGCAATGCTTTCATGTCCATCAATCAGAGGTTCGAGTTCCAACAGGTAGCGCAGGAAGCGATCCATGTTCTGTAGTTGCATAGCGTCGTCTGCCAGAGTGAGGAGCAACGGAGGGCCCTCTGCCCGTTTCCGCCGAGACGTCGCTGCAATTCGTTTCGGGGTGGCAGTTGCTTTCCCCTGAATTTGGGGAGGAGGAGAGGCCACTTCCACCGTTGTCCGCCGCTTCCGATACTCTGTGATAAGCTCATCCAAGGTTTGAATCACCAGACGAGCTTCGGATGCTGGCTGTGCAAGTGCACAGTTTTGGAGAGCGTCCGTCAATCTCGCGTAGGCCACAGGTGACGGTGTAGGCCCAGCGAGTTTGCCAAAAACCTCTGATTCCAGGTGGCCAAATGCGAACCACACAGAGTCCAAGTACAGAGTCGAAGGATGGCACTCGCGGACCATAGCTTGAATGAACAGCGCCTGGCTTCCCCCCAATTGGGAAGTTGAGCCAACTTGCAAGGATATCGATGACAGTATTGGTGATGTCCTGGACAGAGACAGGATCAAAGCTATGGCGACCTTGGAAGGTGTATCGCCCATCCAAGGCGGCTGCTCCGAAATCGCTGGACCTGAGCTCGCGGGGTGGACCCCGTGTCTCGAGCAACATCCGGACATGCCTAGCGAGCATGCCAATCCAGTGGTCAGTTGGTTCACTTGTCTCGAGCGCTTTCTTGATTTGTTCGACACAGTATCCATCGAGCCACGTCCAAAATGTATACGTTGTCTGCATGATGCTCTGCGGCGCGAGCTGGGAGGGGGATGGACATGGCGGAAGGAACGACAAGAAAGGAACAAGTCAAGAAAAGATGGCGACTCACCTGATCACCTATGCAGGAACAGCCACAAAGACTGAATAAGGAAATAGGGATTATGGCCCAAAAGAAGTGCATTGCATTGATCGCCGCCTTTGCATCAAAGAAGTGCGTTCCACCGATCAATGCAAATCAATGCAGTGCCATGTATGTGCAGTTGTTAGTAGACCAAGTGAGAACGATGCAATGCAATGCAAATCACTGATGCAATGCAATGCAATGCAAAAAAACAGGTCCTACACCCAATTGCACTGAAAAGCATCAACTTACATCCATATGCATCCATATGCATCCATCTGCATCCAATTTCATTGGCGCGATCAGTGAAAATGGATGAAATTCTCCTTCATCGTATTTTTGTCCGATAAACACCGTCATACAGTTCTATTAGGCAAAGGGGAAGATATGGCATTGGCCTCTTCTACTCGTCTGACGGGATTCAACACAAGAGCATCCAAGATCTTGCGAGAATATCCATTGCATGAAACTCCACTTGCTATCTTGTACGGGGGGCATATTTTCTCTCTGCGTCGGGGGCGGTAATAGCAACTGTGAGAAAAGAACGGCAGGGTACAAGCGACAGGCGGATTGGGCGGATGCAATGTACAATCGGGTTTTGATGGCTTGAATCAGCTTGCAGCTCCTGGTTGTTTTCCAGGTGCTTGAAGAGGTAGCAGTAACGTGGGAGGGAAATGTAGAGTGGTTACGACGATGCGCTTGCATATAGATATGCCGTGGTAGGTAGGTAGGTAGGTAGGTACCTAAATGCGGAGGTCGATGTAATAGGCGTAGCGGATGCGGGGTTCAATGGAGAGTTTAACACGGGATCCAATCGCAAACTGTGATGCTCTATTAACGAGATTGTGGGTACTAAGGTCACACACATATAGAGCCCTAAATCCCGGAACGCGGAAGTGGCGGATGCAAGGCGGAGGCATCCGCCGCGTTTATTGACCCAGTAACAGGTCGAATGAACAGCATCAAATGAGCGGCCCAAAAGCCACAGAGCCAAACTTGCGGCATTGTATACGGAGAGGGGAATTATCTCCCATGTTCCAACGCGATTCGAGAGATTCTTAGGGGCGGTCTGGGCTGGCAACGAGATCCAGCGCGCCAGGGAGCCAACAGGAAGGTACAAGAGACTCCAGCATAGAAACGGCACATCCTGACGCGTCGAAATCGCGTGCAGCTGCCATTATGGCCGTAGGAGAGTATCGCGCCGCCGCTGCGCCAGACGCAGCCGTAGGTAAATATCACCGGAACTTCCCATTGATATTTACCCAAATGAGGAACACGACTAATCCATGACTACCATCCGCCAGGCGGATGGGGACCTCTTAGGTCCCTTTTTCGGTACAGGAAAGAGGACCTAAGAGGTCCTTTACGTAACTTTGGCGGTGCTCCCTGAGGTGCGTAACCCCCTTAACTTTTAGATCTTAATTTTTGAAGCTTTCTCTGTATGGAACCAGTAAGCTCCCCTTCTCTCGACGTGTCAAGTAGCAAGCGACCCTCCGGAACAAAGGATTCCAGAACGTAAGCTGTATCTGGCTGTGCTGTATTTTTACAGCTGTACACCAGCTTCTAAGAACACCTGATCGTCTTCCGGCGCTTAATCTCCCTTCCTCCTCCCACCATGAGCGACGATACTTACCATGCCCCCGATCCTCCTACGGAGTCGACACCCAACGAGCCTGCTTCTTCTACCGGGTTCGTGGATACAAGAATATCTCTTCTGAGCCGCGATAATAACGCATGTTATATTTGCAGAAATACGGGCGTTTTTTTTAACCAATGCGCACAGCTTCTCAATCAGTGGTGGGGCATTCACCAGCGTGACGAATGTAAACCAGGCTGCCCCGACTATTCCCGCCGGTGCGCAAAGGCACACCTCTCTGATTCTATGCACATTCACCTGTGACTCGGTAGACTTTCGCAGAATCACGCTCGGTGACTTGGATCTTCGCCGTGAAATACTACTTGCCGGGTCATCCTGCATTCTCGGCCACGACCACAAATCGACACGGTTTTACGCTGCCCGTATTCACGGCAGTGTGTCCGATAAAACGGTGACGGTATATCAGGGCGCCAATGCCGATGAGGTGTGCTGAGCATCTCTTTATTTCAAGTGTGTCTCACGAATTATGAGCACTAGACATGGGAGCGCGACTTGTCCCGTTATTCAAGTTTACGGTACACCTAACACCGCCTTGGGCGTCGTCCGCAATTCATTTTTGTCTTTTTGCAGGCACCCCAATCTGGCTCAAGTTTTCGGCATCGTCGTCACGCCTAGTTTGCGTGCCGCGATTTTCAACGACGGTGATCTCCTCTCTTCTCCGCAAAATCAGTCCTAATGATGCATTAGAGTTAATACCTGCACGACGAATTGTGGACGCATACGGCACTGCACATTTGTCAAACATATATCTACATGCACGTTTTGTATGTCTATGCTCTTATTCTCCAACAATGACACTGAATTTGTGTAGGCGGAAACGAAGGAGGTAAAGCTTATTTCTGCCCGCTCACTGTTGGCTTTACCCGCGACAGGACGCCCGCAACTATCTGTTTTCACATGCAGGAGTAAATTGCGCTGCTCGTTCGTGTACCTACCTGTCTGACTCGCAGTTTCAGGCACTGTGCTTTGGTACTGGTACCGAATGGATTCGTGCATCAACCGGCACTTTCGTCGTCGACACTGTCACAAGCTGTTCTGACCCGGTGACCCGTCTCGTTCCTTCGTGGAAGAGAGACCAGAACTGGACTGCAAAATCTCTACTTGAACAGCCAGAAGACCAACAGATTATAGATTCAATCTCGTTGCAATGCTACCACATGGCGTGCTTTCATTTGCTATCCAAAATTTCTTACACTCCCGAACTCGACTTTGCCGCTTCTTCCATCAGGCTGGGTGCAATAGGACACTGTACCTTGGGCAAAATCAATATGGTGGACAAGGAAATTGCGTGCATACCGGGCTTGAGGCCAAGGGACTCCGGTTGGCTAGTGGATCCGAAAAAATCTGTGATCATGAAGAATGGATGGATTCGGTTTGTTCAATGTTCCTCTTCCATCTTCCTCTTCCATCTACTGAAGTTTATGTCTCAAAGGTTGGAGTCCAATGCGATCATTGAACTCGACGATGGAGTAATTTTGTTTGAAAGTGGATTTAAATGCGGATCCAGTGCGATAGGTCTTGGGGGAATCACTGAGGCAACAGTAGCCGGATATTGGTTGTCTCAAGCGGAATTCATCTTCAGCAGGCTGAATATAATTCAAAACCTTGACCAGCATTGTGCGTCCAACCGCAATTCTTTGGCCTACTGAATTTAGATTATTCTCAGTCCTGATAACGAGCATACAATACCACCTGTTGATGGCCCCACCGGACGCCGATATACCAGCTGGCTATCTCTTCCTCCGCCCACCTGCAGATTTCGAAGTAGAGCCGGGACGATTCAGACGTCCAGATATTGACACGGACGCGTATTGGTCCTGTGATCCATCCGGAGTTGAGCGGCTCAGCTTGGAATCGGCGGCGGCACTTGGATTTCCGTATATGGACTTTGACGCCAACATCTGGGGGCGTTCGTGGGGGAAAACAGTGTACGATGGACTTCGTCAAGTGCACCGCGCCAAAGGGTGCAATCCCAATAATCAGGAGGATGCTCAGCAGTTGGGGCTGCCGCGTTACCAGGTGTCCGATGGAATAGAGGATCTCGGTGCGTCGCTGAAGCTGCTGCAAGAATTGCTTTCCCTGAGGTTGGATAGTTACAAAGGTGGACGGAACGGGTGAACATGACGACGAGAAATCGTCAAACATCACTGCGGACCAAGGAAGTGCGACTGGGGGGTCCGGTCAGTATCTTGCAAATATCCGTTAACCAACTTCTGAGTTTTCATATCAGGGTCGGGATCGATTTTCGATCTTGTAAAAGACTGGATTCGGTCCCCTGATTTGGAAGGCGTCGCACCATGGAATCCTTTTATGATCTAGTGAGTACTTGAGGACACGAATCAGAGAAAAAGAGCGTAGTAAGACGAGTTCAATAAACTTTATAGCGTCCGAGTCTGCGATTGAGTGAAAGAGAATCATGATATTTTCCGAGAATGATACAAATATGTGAGAGAGTTCCGACATTTTCAACTCGATCAACCGCCAACCCTTTTAAGTCGCTTTGAAAGTTGAACCGATGGGGCCGAACTTGATGTTCGAGTAGACGACCTGCGCATTGGGGCTGGCAGATTCGACATCCTTGGGCGCTCCAGAGCTCGCCGAGCAAGTTCCGCGACTGGAAGACATTGAGCACGCGTATAACCCGCGGAAGCGCTGAAGGGACTCACGTAACACCAGGGGAGCTGGGGGACTTGTTGGGCGGGTAAGGCGCGTCGAGCCTTGGAAAAACTATCAGTCTAACGCGGGAGTGTAAGAGAAAGAGGGACGAACCAGAGCATGTTTGCGGCGTGGTCGTCCTTTAAGGGAGAATTAAGGCGGTGTACCAGGGATGCAGTCAACAAGGACGTACCCAGATGGACATGACGAGAACCATTCCAGCGCTGGCGGCTTTAGACATGGTGGCCAATCCACCCTTGGAGGCGAAGGTGTTCGTGTCACCGAAGGCGGTCTTTTCTGTAAGGTCTGACTCAGTAAAGCGCTCAAGGAAGAGAAGATCAGCTTACGAGCGGCACAGAACGAGTCGGAGATGGCATTGCCGGTCACACCTGAAGCTCAAGCGTCAGCAACGGCGGCATACGAGACAAGGGAGAGACGTACCGGCGACGGTGCTGTTGGAGTTCGGGATGACCTTGCCGTTCTGGACATAGAATCGTTGGATCGAGGTGATGGGAGATCCGATGAATTGTGTGACGACGGTTATCTTCTGGTTGGTGTCAACGGTGAGACCAGGACCGAAGAAGCCGGTGTTGCCCATGCGGTACGAGTTGAAGTCGCAGCCGGCTTGGTCGCAAGTGCCTTGCGTGCTGTTAAATCTATGATCAGCTTGTGGCAGTGGTTGCGTGAGGAATTCGTACGAGTTTGGCGCCGAGCAGCTGCTCCCAGTGCAGGTACTTTGCCCAAGAGTGGCTAGGATAATGATCAGGCCAGTGCATATTAGAAAACAACAACGAGACGTACTGCAAGGGTGCGGGGTGTAAGCCGAGGCGATCTATGCAGAGGTTAGGCCCAAGGTAAGCCGAAATTCGATGGTAACAGACCTTGTTCGCTTCCTGTATAGAATGGTGAGTTCAGCGGGGGAAAAGAAGTCTGGTTTGAACGCACCCAGACATCCATCTCCGGGCAGCAAGAGCCTGAGAAATAGTAATCTCCAATTAGCGAGAACCAGATCTTGTATCATTTCACCGACCCATCGTTCCCTAGAATTAAAAGCGTCAGTGATCGAACCAAGGGCCAAATTGTCAACTCACAGTGCCGGCGTTCGCTACAGAATTCACATTAGTTGAGTGAAATACCGGATAAGGACGCGCGGCGTACTGTCATTCGGGCTGGGGACCCATCCGGCGGAGTTTGCAACGCCGTTGATGAATTTGATATCTCTGGGGCATTGCGCGTCGCAGTAACCCGTTCCGTACTTGGCTCCGGCCTTGTTTGCGCCGGCCGATTTGGCGACACCGCCGTCAGCGTCCATCTGGGAGAAGTACAGAGCGCCGTTGAGACCGCAAGGTAACTTGAGAGGAAGGTTAGACAGTAAGATCGCGGGACGTGACGACGAACGAACTTGCGAGACGTCCACATCGAAACTGCGGCAGTTTAGCATGGGATCTGCTTCTGTTGGCTTGAACGACTCACGTCTAGATAGATAAGATAAGTCAGCAATAGTAACTAAAACACGATGCATAAACACGATGCATGGAGCGAAAGACTCACGAATTCCTGGTTGTTGAAGTTGAAAGTCTGGTACGCCGTGGTACTGCCTGGGGCCATCAAATAGACACGGCTGCCGATGTTCGGCTGCTGGCTGACTATTTGGAATGTTAGCGGGGAGGAAAATCAACTGTGCAGGAACTAACCGGTCACGAATTTCATTGTCAGTGCGTTTCCGCTCGTGGTGATCCCGTAGGTTGCTTAACTGGGTTCAGTAATAGCAGGCCACCAGAAGCAGCGCACAAACCTGCGTAATCAGCGCCTTGTGAAACAAATCAGCCGAAGTCGATAATCTTGCACATGAGACTGACCGTCAAGAGCGCAGTTCGCAGCGCACGTCTTGCCATCGGGACACGCCTGAGCATTCCAAGTATTGCCTATCCCGAGGTGAGCAAAGGATATCGAAGTCTTGAGGCAGGACACGTACCAGTGTAGCAGTTCGTGGATCCGCTTGCACCCTGGTGGAGCCAGCGCCAATTGGCGTCGATCACGATGCTGGATTGCTGAGTGGTGCAAGTGGTCCCTGGACGGATAATGAGACGCTGAATGTGACGCATCGGCGTGTAACATACCGCCCGTTCCGGTGCATTTCTGCCATGTAAGAGAGGGGTGGTTCTCTGCGACGTTGGTTCCCGCCAATTGACTGAGAGCGACGGGGAGAAGAGCGGCGAGGACGAGGAAGCCAGATCGCGACATGACTGGAGGACTGTTGAATGCAATTAGCACAGGTTCTCAACGGGGCCACAGAGTGCAACGTACAAGAGGGAGTTGAGGACTGTTTGAATCCGTGCATCGCTGTTACCCTTTATACCAATCGTAATGTTGGCCTCGTGAGGAAACGGAAACAATAAGGAAATACAGAGAGTGGAAGCAGTGTATCGCAAGGATATTTGTCGGCGCGTTTTTGCCAAGGCGAACGCTCTTTCCTCGGAAGGGCGAGAACCAAAACAGGCAGTAAACAGGCTCAGGGATCAGTCTTCGGAGTGCAGGTTTGCCAAGCGATTGCCAAGACCCATTCATTGGTTCAGAGCGCAGCCGGATAATCCCCGAGCAACAAGGGCCCCGGGCTTAAGGGTGCGCTGGGAGTTTTTCGCCGTGTCAGATGAGACGAATAAATGGCGCTGGATCCCGAGGGCAACTGAAGGGGTAATGTGACAGATTTTATTCCCTTTTTAGGACAGTTGGACGTACACCGGATGTCGTGAAGAAGCATCGAGAGCCGGGCTCGATCCGTTCTCGGGGCGGGCTGACTTGCTGGGGACAGATTTTCTCTTGGATCCGGCGCGGAGTTGCTTGGGTTGACGACGAGGAGTCCGTGGTGGAGTCGACGACGTGGTGGCAAAAGAAAAGAGGCGCATGATGCCATCAAAGAAGGAAAACGTGACAGTGCGCTTCACCATTCGCGGGTCGTCCGAGCGAGGCCAAGAAAAGAATGACTACGCCTAGCGGAATCTGCGGAATTGATTCGGAATACATATCGTAATCGATTGGGCACAAGTACAGAGAAGACAATTCGGAACGTGAACTGACGAAACAAACAACGAGTGAGTGTCAAGGATTCCTGGCATTCAACACGTACTCGGGGGAACTTCAGCGGCGGTGATAGCAGCGTTGGCCTGCAGTGAGAGACTGGGGATTGGATCGGTGTCTGCACTTGTGATAACATTGGGCTCACCTTGGCTTTCATGGTTTGACTCTCGCCCACGTCTCCCGCACACATCGCTCGCTCGCGCGCGCTCGCTCACATCCAGCGGCGCTACCCGTCACCCAACCGCTGCTCCTCGGGCTCAACAGGCAGAAAGTTGACTCGAGGTCCGGCGGGGGAACGTATGCGACGGCGTTCCTGAATTCAGCTGCTGACGGCGGATGAACGAGATCGATATGTATGAAAGTTGTAGCTTGGTGACGTCCTATCCAGTACTGCTTCCCATGCCGACTAGCCAGCAAAGGATAAGTACCGAGGCGTACAACAGTTTCGACACGACGCCGGCCGACCAGCCAGACGTTGTCATTCTCGAGATTGTGCATAGCGGAGAAGGTCAGTAGATGAGCCAAGCAGAGGGAGAGATTCACGGACTTGAACGCTCAAGCTTCCCCCAAGCCAAACTCTAGATATCCTGGCACGAGATTCCCGCTTGCTTTCCGGAAGGAAAAAAAAATCCGAGTCATGACGCTGGCCGCGCTCGCCGCTAGGTGAGGAGTATACCAGAGACCCCACATCGAGTCCAATAAGATGAAACCGATACATATGGCGCTCAAAGGCAGCGCTGCGGGTAATGTGGTGGAAGTCAGAAGCAAGAGATTGTTTGGCACCATTTGTCTGCACAATGTTTGGTGGTGTTGCTCGGCGCTTATCACTCCCTTGATTCTCCCTTCCATGGGCGAGCACAACTCGGAACCAACGGCCGGCTCTGGGCTTGTTGGTAGTGCAATCCGGCATCTGGTAGAAGTTGCTGGAACGCTTACTGATGCTGACTGATGATTTGTGATCCGGCCGGAATGCCGAGTCAACCCCAGAATATTCTAGATAGTTTAGAAACAGTATAAATACTCGTGGGATGAGGCACAGAGCCTCATCAGCTTGTAAACACTGGTCTAACAACCACTTTGTGCATTCTTACCTGGAAATAACAACAGGGCTACTTCCAGGCTCTGTCGTAACTACAGGCCTGCTCGTCCAACGAATGTTTAGTCCAGCATTTGTGGGCATTCGTGCGTAAGAATCCGCGACCCGGAGTCGATCTCACTACGGCCCTTGCAGCGTTCCCAGTCGTGTCAGTAACCTTATTGGTGATCGGTACGGGTGTCCCACCGGGAAGGTTTACCATACCCTTACCCGCTGTCGAATTAGGGCCCGTCTGCGGGTACCCGTAATGCATGGCGGCCAAATTCCTCGACACACGGGCACCAAGCGATCAGGTTTTAATTGTTGTCTGTGAACTAATTCCGATAATACAGTCTACTGTACGTCGACTTTCTAAGGCTTGGCTGCGGTGCCAATCCCTAGTCACATCGTATTTGGTTTTATTCCTCACGAAGTTTCGCGATTGATGATGCCAAGTGAGCGCCGGTTTTTTGCCGTTTCAAGCTGCCGCTCATCCCATTCTTTTCGTTCTCCAGACATTTATTACATATCTATCTCACAGCCTCCTATTTCCTTGGCGACCCGAGAACTTTCCGCACAATCGGAATATTCTTTTTCTGTTTCACCACAGCCCAATCCAGAATCGCACAGCCAACATGTCTATCACTTGGCAGCGCGTTGCTGAAACTTGTTTGTCTCCCAGGGCGCGCGCTGGGCATTCCGCCAGTATAAGAATCACCAGCTAATAGGCGGTTCTCTATTCTGTTGCCAACTTCTTCTTCTCTTCTAAATGCTTTTTTCTACGGCACTCCCTGCCGCTTTTCTTTTTCTCTTGACGAATCCCTCGCTCGTCTCTGCGAACGGCCGCGACCAGCAGCCAGACGATCTTGACGCCGATATTACCAACATCGGCAATGTTCGGGTGAGTGCGCTCTTCCATCTTCCCTGCCCTTTGCTCATTTTCTGTATAGTATACTGCAGATCTGACCGTCGGAGGTCAAAGTACGTTTACGTTCCATCGAGGAAACAACCAAGACTGAGCCCCTTTCAAGCTATGAAGGTCATCCTCGATACGGGAAGCACCGATCTATGGTATGTAACGTAGAATTATGATTCTCGTGTTACTTGCTGACGGACGTTCGTAGGCTTAACCCGCCTGGGGGTGTCGGCACCTTTGAGAATACCGGTGTTACGCACAAAATAGCCTACGGTCAGGGTGATACCTTCATCAATGGGACCATCGGCCTCGCAGAGATGTCCATTGCTGGACACACAATCCCTCGTCAAGGTGCGTCATCCTCGAGTTTCCCTCAAATCACTAAGGCTAATATCCATTGGTATACCTAGCCTTCATCAATGTCACCCAGGTATGTGTGCCATGAACCTTGTGCGGTCTGACGCTGATGATATTGCTTCAGAACGTTGGCCTCGACGGCTCTGCGAGCGGCATGTACGGCCTTGTGGGACTCGGCTTCGATAGTCCCACAGCGGGGATCGAGAAGGCGCTCACGGCTGGTGGCTACAACGGCCCAGAAGTCGGCAAGTCTGTGCTCTCCAGCATCTTCGACATGAACCCCGACAAGGGGCGCTTCTTTGCGATCTCCCTCTCCAGACTCGGGGATGCCAAGGATACGGCGGACGCGTCGCTGTCGATCGCGGAGTACGACGAGAAGTACACCGGTGTGCAGTGGCTGGCGAAGCGCCCTGTGTTCCCCGCGACCGCGAAGAGCTGGCACATCCTCTCTGACGGCGCCACCGTGAACGGTGCAGCTATTCCGTGGACGGCTAATGACGCAAGCACGCCCGCAGGGCAGCTGCGTGTCGGGCTGGACACGGGGACCACGAACATTATCGTGCGTCCGGAGATTAGAGACCAGATCTACGCTGCCGTCCCTGGTGCGGTCTTGGCCAAGAAGTCCTCGATCAAGAACAGGTATTGGAGTGCGGACAAGGATGTCTGGATTGTTCCGTGCAATACATCCGTCAGCTTCAGTGCGATCTTTGGGTGCGCAGATCTTGCATTTTTGTGTGCGACGTCTTTTGAACATTTTCTCGCAGGGGACAGCCGTACCCGATTCATCCGCTGGATTTGACGGAACTCCGTACTCAAGTTGGTCCGGACGGCGTCAAGTACACCGTCTGTGTCGGGTCAGTTACCAACGGAGGAAGCATCACTTCCGGAACAACCGATGCGTTGTACGGCGATTCATTCCTTCGCAATGTGTACACCGTGTAAGCCTCCCTTTCCCTCCTTTTTTATTCGCTGCCTGAACCACATGAACAGATACTCGTTTGGAGACAACGAGACATCGCCGTACATCCAGTTCCTATCGCAGACGAACGAGTGGGAGGCAACACAGGACTTCGCGCACGTTCGGCAGGAGCAACTGGCACAAAGCCCGCCGGAAATCGCACCCGCCGATCTCATTCGCATTTTCGATGGCGTGTCCGTGACGACGACTACCTCGACTTCACCTTCGTCCACAGCCCAAGTCGCCGCCGGGCACCTCGTTGCCGCCGCAGTCACTTCCGGCACCGACTCACCCACCGGGGCGAACTACTTCCCTGCCATCATCGGCCTCCTTGCCGCGAACCTCCTCGTAGTGCTCGTCCTCGCGTTCCTGGCTGTGATGGGCTTCGTGCGGCGGAACAAGACGGTTGGTGCGACGCGGTCGCCAAGCATCCGCTATGTTCCCGCCAAAGTACGAGACGACTCGCTCATGCGGCCGTCGTTTGCGGAGGACAGGCCGTATTCGGATAGTTAGTTGGTTAGCGTCGCTGCTCGTTCAACTTTGTAACTTTGGGGATATTGGACTCTATATTTACTTGTTTTGTACTTACGCTAACCGGCCAACTTGAATGGATTTCCATTTGCGTTGTCTGTTGTAACTTGGCCCAACTTTGACTCGAATCATTCCACCTTGTTTTAATTTTTAACTTTGCTTGGGAACAACACAAGAGCTGAGATATAGGTAGTCATCGTTCCTTTGTCCTCACCATTCTCCTGGTCATTGCCGTAGCTCCTCGCCTCGATAAAGTTGGTGTCCCCAACCCAACCTTGGGAAATCGGCGATCATGCCGGCTCTTGCCGAACTCTCAGGAACTCGGGTTCAAATTGTGGCCAAGGCGGTCACTTGGACGGACGAGTTTATGTGCAACTCTAATCGACTGCCGAACCTCTCTGGTAGCCCAACGAATCCCACGAACCCACGAGCGTGCCGTTCGCCTGTTGGCCGTTCTTTGCCGGCGCCGGATTGCCGCTGATGGCAGAAAATACTTGAACTTCATGGGATACGACATGGTTCGGCGCGGAAGTGTTGTTATATCCCTCTCCAGTAGTGAAAGTATATCTTCTCAAATCCGCATTTACTCCAAAATTGTCCCGTTCATTTAGAGGAACAATTGGCTCGGCATACTCGTATCATTCACAGCCCCGTGATGCGGCGTTATATAGGTCATTGGCCACATGTACGGGTGTCTTCCTTACTCCCACCATGCCTCGCCTCTCGCGAATTATCCGCTCGCCTCTGAAGCTCCTCGACGTCCGTCATGACAAAGTTTCTGGTCCTGGTCCGACTCCTGCCTCCCTCGATTGTTCCGCGGAAGTTTCACACCCTGACTCGGAGTTGCAGCAGGTACGAAATTCGAACCCGATAATGCCTCGAGGTGGCGCTTCGTGTACTGACAAGCGGTATAGAGAGCCACAGCACCCCCTGAAGATACGCGTGTACCGCCCGACTATCTCACTACACTGCTACCGGAACTATGGGATAAGGTCTTCCGCCACCTTGACGCCGAGGGATTCATGGCTACGGCGGCGGTTTGCCGTCTGTTCGATCGCCTCTCCAGCACCGCGTATCTGGTTGAACGTGGGGTCTCCAGAGAGTCGATCGTGACGGGAAATGTGGTGCTGGCCTCCAATATAATCCTAGCGCTACGGACAGTGTTGGGCACTTCACTCTGTCTCCCACCTACCATCACGCGCCTCTCCTGTCGGTTCGGTCCCAACGATGATGGGTTCGGGGAGCAACTTTGTTGTCTGCGTAGTGTTGTCCTCCAATGCCCAAGCCTACAGGAGCTCGATCTTCGCTTCCCAGAGAATGCATTCTGTTTGCGCCGCTGGAGCGGACTGAGCGGACCTCCAAGCGAATGGAGGATGATCCCCACCGGACTGACGGAGGCTGAGGTGGACCGCCGATGCAACTCATTCCATGACCTTATGGCTGTCATGGCGCAGGGATTGGTTGTGTGTGTCGACCCCAAGCACGCCTTCAGCTGTCGGCCTCCAGATTTGTGCAGATCTCAGTTTGATCCCGGCTATTGTCCACAGGGCAACTGGATATCGCGGACGCGCGAGGCAGTCGGTATCGCCGGATCGACCCATTCGCGACCCAGTCGTCAGCGGATGCCCACAGTCTATTCCACCAACCTAGTTTGTCCATATGGCTGGTCCTATGTCCAGTCCGTCACCGTGCGACGCATTCAACCTTTCGATGCGCGTCCATCTTTTACACTTGTGATCACCAACGAAGGGATGATTCGGGATCTCCATCTTGGCCGTCAGAAAAGCGAACCAAAAATCCCTCGTCTTTCAGCCAGTCAGCTCAACGACGTCCTGCCACATTTGACTCTACCTGATCTCTATACCGTCGAGCTGCACACAGGGGATATTGACCCCGAGATCTTCAGCCAATTTCTGATGCGCCATGCAAAGAATTTGGGGATTCTCAAGTATTCCGATGTCGACATCGATCACCTTAGATCGCCCCGTGTTCTGGCAACTCCGCCAGCTCAACTGCCGGAGCTGAAAAATCTCTCTTCGGATAGCGCAGCGGGCCTTATCAGGGTCATCGATGCGGTCCACCCCATCGAAGAACAGAGACTACACCTCTCCTTTCCAATCTCCAGAGCATCGAAAACCCAGCTCACTAATCACAGATTGCTCTTACGGAAAATTGCCGCCCGTACCACAAAAAAGACGACCCTTGTAATTACCCTTCGCTCCTCTGATACGTACCAACCGCATGAAGAGGAGGCGGAAATTGTGCGATCCTTGCTGTGCGTATCGTCCGTCATGGTGAGTATCCAGGGGGAAGCCGTCTGTACGAAGGGGATCTTACCATGGCTGGCGCCACTACCCGCCCTCGAACAGGTTGAGCTCGTCCACTGGTTGCGCCGACCGGAATCACTAGTAGGGCAGGAACCATACCCGAGCTCGGACGAGATCTGGGACGAGTTACTGGACGAAGCAGTAACTGCACTTCCGCGCTTGCAGACACTGGAGAAGAACTCTTATAGGGACTCCACGCATGTTACGCATATCTTACGTCGACCGAACCCAGTCACACGCGACACGGCGAATTGACGGTATTTGAATTAGCATGATATTGGAGGTCGGAATCAGTAGGTTGACTCCACGTTGAGGTTGGCCGAACAAGGAAGAGTAGAACGAGCGTTGCCTCCAGAGTAATATAGATCGACAATATCAGCAAGGTTCCGAGATGTAAATGACACTAAATGTTGAAGCGTTGACCTTGAGGAAGACAAAGAGAGCGGCAAAGTCTCAGCGCTCATTCCGCCTCCCGAACTGACCAAGAATCCGGATACCGTATTTCACCAGGAGCAATTAAGCGAAGCGGAATATTACACAGCTGTGGCTGTCGCCAAGTCATCGAGTATGGTTAAAGACGAGTGGGTTGAGCCACTGCCAGGTAATCTCTCGATGGGCGCGAGCAAGGAGAGCTGGCTTTGAGTTGAGTCTCAACTTGAAACGATAACGAAAATATAGCCGAGCACCGACGAGCGGGGTTCAATGTCGGAAGCCTGCATAACAAGGAGCGACAGGTTCAAGTCGTAGTCAACGATAAACTTAGAAGCTGTACCGAAAGCCCAGCACAGTTGGAATTGGATTTCTGAGCAGCTCTGCGAGCCGAAAAAACGCATCAGGCAGGTAACATCCAGACGCCGGGAGTTAAACCTGGACACAGAAGACGAATCAGCAAGGACCGCCAGTGTTAATTTAATTCAGCCGCGTGCGCATATAGCAAGCAGGTCGAGTCTTCAACGGACGTATTCCAGAGTGAGTTGGCTTGCCTTTCAGTCTCTCAACCTACGGAGTGAGGAGGAACGCTGAACAATGGAGATTTGCTTTGGGATTGATACGCGAAAACGAGAAGAAGCCAACACGATGAATATTCACGGAGGAGCAACAAGTTGAGGAAATCATCGATCAAAGAGCCGCGGCTGTACAACGCATAGTCAGAAAAGAAAAGCTGAACACCGAGTGTGGACACACTCACCAATTTCGTTATTGGACGCCTGGATACGCAACTCCAACTCCGATCGAAACGCTAAAAGCTGATACTCCGCATCCTCAGAACAACCAGGGCATCCCTGGATCATCGCACGGTCCGCGTCCGCAAGCACACCCGCCGCCACGGTCTCGCGCAGCGGGATAACCCGCACATTGCGCGCCAGGCCCTCGACGTGATTCCTGAACCACGGCGAGGGCACGATCGTCAGATGGCTCCCTTGGTAGCCCGAGTCGCCCGCGGGCATACATTCCGTGCTGTGAAGATTAAAGTTAGGGGCCCCTTGCAGCCACCATACGAAATTCATGGTTCCATTCTCTGCTGAAACGATGGCGGGATCCATCATCGTGAGGTCCTCGGGACCCAAATGGGCTCTGACGAGCCGCTCCGCCTCCCTTCCGCACTTGTGGTGGAACTCGTGGAGGCGCTGGAACGCCGCGCCGGGGAGGAGGTCGAGTTCGGGGATGACGAGGTCAGGGGGACACACAGGCAAGCGCAGCGTGTAGAGCGCGGCCGTGCGCGCGACCGCGTCGAGCCCGCGCAGTCGCGCAATGGCGAAGACGCGGTGCGGGTGCTTGGAGAGCAGGTCAGGGGACGCTAACATGTCCTCCAAAAGCTTCTGCACGTTCTCGAAGCCGTACTTGTCCGCCGCTTCGTGCACGGCTGCGACACCGTCGAGATTGTGGGCTCCGAGCGAGTATTGGCTCAGTGTCTCGGGACGGGCTGGGTGTGCGAGACTCAGGAGGCGAAACCACACAGCGGCGGGCTCCGGGAGAACGAGGACGGGCTTGCCATCGCGCAATAGGTCGGGCTGCAGGACGGCGGGCTGGCCACTCGGCGGTGGCTTGAGGTCGGCGAATAAGTCGGCGAATTCACGCATGAAGGCCTGGAGGACGTGGAAGTCGACGCCGTCGCCCGAGCGGATGATGAAGTCGGGGGGACAGCGGGCAGACTGCCCGTCGAAGGGTGCTGGGGCATCGCGAATGGGGGCGGGGGTCGATTGCGACATGGGTGTGGAAGAAAGGGAGCAAAAAAGGAGAGTCTAGGGAATTTGCCGAGTGATGCGGGTGTGATGATCTGCGTTCAACGCAGATCTGGTCATTCGCAACACGTACTCAACTTGAGTACGTGTTGCGAATGACCAGGTACGCAGTCGCAGAGGTTCAGAAAGGAGTTAGATTTCGACGCTTTTAGTTCTTGCATACTGAGGTTCTGACAACGCGCGGAGCGTAGAAATGTTGACCGCAAACTTGGCTCAGAGTACGTCGACCAGTTGCAACATGTTAGAGCTTTGAATCGGGGAACTAGATGGACGAAGACCACTTTCTCTTGAGAAAAACCTTGCGGAGCGAAAGTTAGCAGTCGAGGGACTCGAGGCGACATATGGTATCGAGCTGGGAATCTGCGAGAAAAACTCACGGAGGAATATTGATATACAAGTTCTTGCCTGTTTCGAAGGCACTTCACCTTGAGGTCTGCACCTTTCCCTTGCTCGTCTGCTGTGGATTTTTGTGGGGATCAGTGCACCTCATTTTTGCAATCCTGGATCGCGGAGAGATGAAGCATTGAGATTTGCAAATAATTCTACTCGTGAAAAACGGTGAGAAGAACAACGCCACATCGTTCGGCTAAATGGCTTTATCCCCAAATTTTGGCTAATTGCCACTGTTGGTGGTCGTATTAAGCATCTAGACAAGCGACAGGGTCAATGACAGCAATAGAAACAGCATGGCAACATACTATGTTAGTACATTCACACGAATGCGCCCAAGCCTGCTCCTCCTTGCGTGCCTCGACAAATTGTGGTATGTGCTCCTCCACCTGCTTCCACAGCCGATGATTCTCAATCGCCGCCGCATGCTGCGCCACCTCCTCCGGGCTCTCGTTGTCCTCCGAGTCACGCACCGTGCGGATCGTCCCCAGGTCTGGGAAGAAGCCCGACAGGATGCGTGCGACGGGCGCGGAGGAAGAGATGGGGGAAGCTCCGACGTCCAGAACGGCCAGGGTGGTCTGCAGGACGCGCGCGTCGGTGCTGCGTGTGGGGTTGATTGAGACGAGGGGGTCGGCATCGAATTCGATTCTCAGACTGCGCAGCTTGGGACACTGAGCAAACACAATTACGGACATAATCGAGTTCTGCGGCTGCGGGTTTGTGGTATAATTGGCGAGCGACAGCGTCTCGAGGTCAGGCCAGGCGGTGGATAGGCGGGTTAGGGTGGCATCGTCGAGGTCAAATCCAACGGGGGACATGATGCTGAGTGTTTTCATCCCGACAAAACAGGCCAGCCGTCCCAAGGCTCGGCTGGTCAGGAGGTACTGTTCGCGGGGGGTTGGCAAAGGACCGGCGCGGGTGCAGAGCTTGAACAACTCGAGGAATTCGTGCGAGCACGCTGTTTCCAGTGCTTGAAACAGAGCTTCTGCCGCGGTGGCGGAAGCATCGCTGGCCAGGGCGAAATTTAGCGAGCGG
Source organism: Mycena polygramma (assembly GCA_029449255.1). Lineage (NCBI taxonomy): Eukaryota > Fungi > Basidiomycota > Agaricomycetes > Agaricales > Mycenaceae > Mycena > Mycena polygramma. Next base: position 1,913,092 of record JARKID010000004.1, on the reverse strand, counting down.
AAAGGGTGGCGAGAAAAGGCGCCCAAAAGAATGGTGGCCTGTTCAACGCAGATCGGCCCGACGGTGAGGTCACGAAGATCACCAAAGGCGGGGGGGTCGCTACGGCCGAGGGCCAGAAACGCAGCGGGAATTTGGCTGATCACTAATGAAGTCAGTCCAGGTAGCGCAGCTATATGCTCCATGGCGGCGATGGATGGGGTACGAATGGTCAAAGACCGAAGGTGTTGCAAGGCACAGACAAAAAGAGAGGTGGCAGCATTAACATGATCCGATGCCGGGTCAAACGTTATAGCGACGTGGCGGAGTCGGGGACAGGACATCCCGAGAGTTGAAAGGAGGGAAATATTGGTGCTGGAGGCGTGGCAATGAACGGAAATCGACTGCAATGTGGAGGGAAAGAATATGCGAAGGGGTAAGAAGCCCCGTATCAGTCCAGGCCATTTCAATGTTCGGAGATTGGGAAACAGAAAGCCGCCTGGGCACGACAGGCTGAGGGTATACACAACGTCCACAATTCCTGGAGGGGGTGAGGTCATTGAAAGTACCTTCACTCTCGAAGAGTATAAGGAGACTCGATTCCAATCTGTCAGCATTATGGGCCGGAGGATGCTCTGAGGTGGAGCATCATCAGCATGCAAAAGAAAAAGCGGAAAAGCCAGTACTCACCCACCTGAGAACAAGCGCGCTCCCGGTCGTTGACAGAATAAACAAGTCTGGCGGGAAAAGCCGCAGGAACGGGTCGAGTTTGGCTTGGTTACTCCAGAGCGCGTCGAGGGCTGGGTCACTGAAAATTGTACAGGTTCTTGCAAGGGCAGAGAGTGCAGCTCGATTGTCGTTCGACACCCATGGGTATCCCACCAGATCAATCTCCAGGTTGGAGCATATAGCGTTGAGGATTTCCAGGATCGTGAGACAGCGATGCATGGTCAGAGGAGGTGGTGGTGTGAAGACAAAAGGCGATGTCACGATGTCACCGAGGGCGGTCACATCGCCGCCGCGTGATCGCATCATGATCGCTCGGCAGTCCTCTTGCCTTCCACACTCATGTCGCAGCCGCCGCCTGCATCCATTCGAGACGCTCTCCCCGCCATTCGACGATGAATCTGCCCGCACTCCTCTCGGCTTTTATCACTCGCTCTGCGGATAGAGTCCGACTTTCAATCGTGGAAACGGCCTTGCGATTCTGCGGACTTTTTCGAAACCGCTGCCGCCGAGGAATGTGTTGCCTGATCTGAAAAGGAACGAGAAACTGGTTGTCTTGCTGAAGTATGCCATCATCTTCTGCGTCTGGCGCACCGGGCTCGTGCGCAGTGGACCGACCTTACTGTCAAACCTACTGGCTTCCGGTCCAGAACAAAGTAACGATGTTCTAACGGGATATCCTCTTCTTCCTCTAGATGAATCCTTATACTGTACCCCCGCCTTCCGTGAGCATACAACTGTTTGTATACACCAGCGCATTACTGCTGATTTCTCGACTTCATGCAGGGAAACGTTTTCAATCGCATCTAGTACGTATGAATTTTCGCAGGGCGTGGCATTGGCCACAGACTTGAGACGAGTATCTGTTTTGGCTTGATGGCGAAATGGTCCAGCCTAGTCAACGGACGATTCCTAGGTGCAGCCTCGCTCGGCGGTTCTGCGTGCATGTGGACTCTTGAACCTGGAGTGTTACTGAACAGTCATGAAAATTACCCCACGTTGAACTCCGGCGAACATGCATGCATGCATGGCGATCTATTACTGCGCAGCCTGGTTGCTTCAAAAAAGAAAGAACTTGTATGGCTTGGATCTCACAGCATTTCGCTGACAATTCACATCAAGTTTGGGAAACCCATGTGCAGTGGAGTGCTTCAAGTTGTTTGATACACCCGGACTGAAACTGCGAGTCGATAATTCAATCAGAACGCGGGCAAAAATCACCTCGGACAGTGCATCATATGTATGGCCATCACAGTGCATGCGATTTCATTACACCAATCATCTGCGTATCCCGCGTATACCGAGACTGGACAGCCGCAATCGTGATGGGATGTTTGATGCCAGAAGTTCGGTTTGGGCTACCGCTTGCATCCCGTTCCAAAATCGTGTAGATGCACCTCACGCCTTGGGGACCTCGTCTGCGATCGGCCGCGGCGACTAGGCGCCAGCCTGCGGAAGTTGGAATGTTATCAAGTGGCTTTTACCGGAAAATATTGAACGTCGTCAATGGTAACGGGAGTTTCAAAAACTGATCGCGGTCTTCCGTGACTGTCGCCGCTTTCTCCACCATGCACGTGTGGGAGAATCCCCTGTCCTCCGCAGCGGATTGGTCATCGGCATCGAACAGTATAAGGACGGGACGTGTAGCCTTGTTGCAACTCATAGCCCGGTCGCATATCGCCATTCTCATTCATTCTTTCAACCCACTGTAACCTCTCCTCGTTTATTCAAACATGCAGTTCACCTTCGCTCTCGCTCTTTTCCTTGTCTCCGCGTTCGCTGCTCCCGTTCTGCAGACGCGGGACATCATCGACGACGCGTGCAACGGCAAAGCCCTCGGCGATGCCTGCTCGTTCAGCTCCCCAGAGATTGGGACCATCACTGGCAGTATGTCCACCCTCACATTACTTGGCCTGGCCTCGGCCCTCGTGCAGCGATGCTAAGTGGATTCAAATTTCACAGTATGTTCAAACCCCACGGACGACGGCGTTGTCGTCTCACCCGAGGTTTTCTGCGCGGAGTCATTCTTCTGAAATGGCATGTCCCTCAGCATTCACTCGACTCCCGTGTCCTGATTTCCATACAGCGTTAATGCGTCCCTGTATGACGACAAACGCCTGCTGCGCAGGACGACTGAGGATGAGAACGAGTCATACCCTTTGTACTCTAAAGTGGAAATCAATATTTTGCTGCTGAGTTACCTGCGACGTGTCTCACACCTTGAAGGAATTTATCCCTCAACGATACATACTCGGTGTGGCACCACTTGTAGTTCTGTACAGCGCTTCGAATCCTAACTCAGTGGCAACCGGTCGACTTGAACTTGACTTGAACCAAACTTGAACTCAGACGTGTTGCTGTTTTAGACTGTAACCTGTTTATGGGTCACTGAGCCAGCGCGCCCGTAATCATCGTCCATGTTAAATCGGCTTGTTCCCGGAAAACCAGTCGAGAGCTGCCAACCGTTTACCGTTGTAGACGCTTCCGCTTCAGCAATTGTTCTTGAATTGTTCGGCAAGGAACTGATTGAACGCGGCGTTATGTGGAGTCTGTTTCTGATGCGGCGATTGATCTCAACCCAGTACATATGCTCGATACCGATAGTCAACGCAGGCGGTAGGGTCTCTAGTTACTTGTTATGCGTTCATAAATAAGTTCGACGGCATGATCGTTCAACCTAATCCCCTTTCAAACCCAGAAATGTTGGTAAAACCCGTGCTTTCGCCCCAATCTCGAATCGCAACAATAAGGCGATCAAGGCAATCCGAACTTGACAGGCAACGCATGGAAGACGGTCATCAAGACCGTATACAAAGCCTCATCATTTTCAGGTCAACAAAAGTTTGCTCACAGTGAGTACGTAGCGTATCTTTGCCTGTCATGGTAAGCCGTGGCACAAAAGGGCACGATTGTATCCAAATTTTATCTCAACTTGAACCAATGCAAGCCGTGCACGTGGCGGATCATGCGGGCCGGTCGCTTTTCCACGTCCACGTCACCTTTCTTTCACTTTTCTTCCGTAACGTCCGTTGTGCGACCATCGCGCACACACAATGGCATCTCCATCGGCCCAGTGGCCTCTTCCTTCTCTTTGCTTCGAGTTCGACGCGGAAACCGTCGTCTCATGGTCCTGGACGGCGTCGGCGGAGTCTCGGGATTCCACGGATTCAGCACCTTAGTCCTTTCTTTCGCGCCAAGCATGACGAACGAGTCCGAAGTTCTGTCTCGTTCCACTTCCCTCACAGCCGAGCTGGTGCAATTGGTCCACCAGCACTATCAAGAAACATCGGCCCGCCGTACTTTCTGCTGATCGGTCACTTGCCTTCGCCCGGTCTCGTGCTGTTTCCCCCCTCGTCCAGGTGCAGCTGGAATTCCGCCCCGTCTCGGAATAAATTCGGCCCGTAACCGCAATGTTCGGATAATCCTGTATATAAGTGAGTCTCCCCCGTCGCATGACATCTTCCTGGCACCATCATGCGTTTCCACCTCGCTCAACGCCTCTCTCTGGCTTTGGCCGCACTGAAAGCAGCGTCCGCTGCTACAGTTTACCTCGCTGGCGACTCCACGATGACGGCGAATGGAAACAACGATGGGACCGCAGGTAATTGCGTCTCTTTTTGCCATCGGCCCATTGTGCTGCACACTAACGCCTTGGCAAAGGATGGGGAAAGTTCCTGTCGGACTACGAGAGCCTCACCGTGGTGAACAATGCCATCGCAGGCAGATCCGCGCGCAGCTTCACGCGTGAGGGCCGCTTCACGGCGATGGCTGCGAACGTCAAGGCAGGGGACTATGTCGTGATCGAGTTTGGACACAACGACGGCGGGAGCCTGACCCCGACCGATAACGGACGCACGGACTGCGCTGTTGGTGCTGCTGGCTACGCGACGACGTGCACCAGCGTGTTCGGGTGCGCATTCTCCTTCCTCTATATTTGCGCGAGGTGGAATTGAGCTTCTTGTTGCAGCGGTGTGACTGAAACGGTGCTCACCTACGAAGCCTACCTCGTGAACGCGGCGAAACTCTTCCAAGCCAAAGGCGCGAGCGTCATCATCTCGACCGCGACGCCCGACAACCCCTGGGAGACCGGCACGTTCACATACGCAGCAAACCGCTTCGTCACGTACTGCCAGGACGCGGCTACCGCCACCGGCGCGACGTTCGTGGACCACGGGCTGTACACGGCTGCGCTGTTCCAGAAGGCGGGCGCGACGGTGGTGGATTCGTACTATCCCATCGACCACACGCATACGTCGCCGGCGGGTGCGACCGTTGTGGCGCGGGCGTTCATATTGGCATTGGAGGCTACCAATTCTACGCTGAAGAACTTCATTACACACGATTAGGGGAAACCAGAGAGTGATATTTATTGGAGTTTGTTGATTTGCTTGTCGGTGCGATCTTGATGTTGTTGCGTAGAAAGGGAAATTTGGAGGAATGGGTTCGAAACAACTTCCACCCCTCTGGATTTATTTCGGACTTCCGTCTCCCCTCTCTCCCCATCGGATGCTGAGTTTTCTGCACTGATATGGGCTGTGGAATGGAGTTCCCAAGCGGATAGTTCATAGTTAAAATTGTTGAATGCACGCCGAAACAGAGAGGGGATTCATGAGCTTGCAGCACTCTCTACTTTGCTTCCCCATTCCACGGGAATCCCTTAGAAGAGGCCTGCATCCATCGGTTCGATGGTGTAGTTGGTTATCACTTCTGTCTAACATTCGAATGAGATGCGGTATATAACCAATTCCCTCGGTTGTGCACAGGCGGTCCTCAGTTCGAACCTGGGTCGAATCAGTTTTGCTAGCGAGCCTCCTGGTAGCCACCCCCATGGTTTCTACCGCGCACTGCCAGGTCAGGCGCACATGTTGATCATCGATTATCAGCTGATCATCGCCATGTGGCCGTTTTTGTCAAGTTGAGAACCAGTCCAGAACTCCAGGATGTCGAACAGTGGTGGTGTTTCTGTTCGACAGAGACCCAGGGGTGCCCAACTCGACCGAAGGGCAAGAGTCGACCGAGAATTCTGTATTACCCCATTCGGTTGATATCTTACCTAATGGGCGGTAGTGCTCGAACTTTGGGCCAAGTTCGATTTTCGATCGCCGAGACGAGCATAAATGGTCTGGGAGAACATGTTCAGCAAGAGGTGAGGGCAAGTTGGCGTTGATGTTCTGCTCCAGCGGTAAATCAAGATCATCATAAGTATTGGGCTACTGTCAGTATGACTGGATATTTGAGCCACAGGATCACAGTCCTATCCAAACTAATCCATCCCCAATTTCCTGCGGACCCACTTCACACGGACGTCATCTCGCTCGATAGCGTTGTACGACTCTGCCGCGCTGGGATTTGCCTCGAAAGTTTCAATCAACGCGAGGAGTAGATCGGCATTAAGCCATGACTCGAGTTGTTGCGCGCGCTGGACTGCAGAGACGATGGGTGAGCTGGGCGTGTGCGCTGTAGCGATGCTGAGTGGAAGATCAGTTTCCTGTAGCATTAAATTAGATCCTGCATGGAATTGCGGCAAAGCAAATACCGAAGTAAACAGATATGATGATCTGGATAGGATCAATGCTAAGAATCCTCCGAACGCCCCAAGCATCAACAATTTATTTCGATAGGCAGGCCTAGGGGCACCAGTCAGCCGTTGGGCCGAAGTTGCAGAAGCACACGTGGGGGATTCTTCCTCGGATTTGGCTTGAATGCTCAAATCAGGTGCAACCATTCCGGTTCCTGTGTCAACTCTCAGCGATTTGTTACTCATTAAATCATTTTCGCACCACCATCTCCATAGACGAGCTCCACGCTCTCTTCCACAGGCTTTAACAACGCTTCCGATTGGACTTCTTCGTCTTCGGACTCCTCATCAACCGACCTCTGCGATTCGGTTTCATACTCGTCGTCGTGCTCCTGAACTGTTTGAGGTGAGATCGAAATCCTAAATTTCCCACTGCACGCTGCACTTACGGTGGGCGAAAAGAGCTTCCCCTTCAGCAGTCAACTGGATCAGCGAGTGCTCCAGATGAAGAGCGACGTCCGGGCTGTCAGTATTGAAACCTTTGCCACGGTGCAATTCGCGAAGTGCCTCGTAGACATATTCAGACCACGACTGTCCGTGAGCATTGGCTTGCAACTCGAGAGAAGGGAAGCCTTGCATTCGCTCCTCGTCGGCACTGAGGCGTCCGGACCCAACCGGATCCACTGACCAGTATGCTGCGCATTCTGGATAGCGGAATTGCGTCGAATTCTTCGTCAACAGGTCTTCCAGCGGACATAAAAACAAATATCCCTCTGGAAGCACATCCTCAGTCGTGGAGTAGCTGAGTTTATAGAAGAGGCAATCCATGAGAGCTATAGGTTGATGTTCAGAGTCTACGATATATCACCAGGACTCAGCGGCTACATACCATAATTGTCCTGATCACGTCTCGGGATTCCCAGACGACCGAAAACATGATTTGCCTGAGCGAACCAGCGATTGAAAGAACCATCCAGGAATATTATTCTCCGAATTTCGGGATGCCTAATAAGCTCGGACGTGGCAAAACTTCGAGATAAAAAGAAGGTTAGCCGACAAATCTGATTCTCAGTAATTTCGAGCGCACCGACTCCACCCATTATCCATGAGCTTGGGTTCCACGAGTTTTTTATCGTAAGCACGCCACCCGAAATCGTTGAGAGCATGAGGAGGAGCTAGATATGCGACCTCGACCGGATCTTCTATTTCAAACGTTTCCTGCGCATCCACTAGAATTTCAGGCTTATGAACCAGGTTACCGGAAACCAGACTTCCGAGTCGCACTGAACCGTATTTGGGCACTGGAAGCAAGAAGTAGGCGCTCAGTGAGTGCCAAAACATTTCGTGGACTTCTTGTAGCGTCAGGGTAGAGATGATAAATGAAGCCGCCTCTTGACCAAGAACACCAGTCGGGATCGGGGTCTTCTTTATGTGGGGAGTCCAGATACCGTAATAAGGAACTTCTACTCCGGACACGCTTGGTGAGATCATAATACACAATTGGCCAGATGAGCGGCGCGACCAAAGGGTACAATCACGACCGGGATCGGGGTATTGCCTGAATCGCTAGCGGCAAGCAAGATGAGCCGAGAACGCACACCAAAACTTGGTTGTACTTGCCAGCCATATTCCTGAATTGTTGAAGAAGTATGACAATGCATCCTACCAAAATGTCAAAAGCTGTGCGCAGACGATTCAATCTCCGTACCCATAACTCGATGCCCTGTCAAGGGGGAACGTCTTCACAAAAAAGATTATAGTGAATTGATGATTGACGTACTCTATAGGCCTGGCCATACACGTACGAGAGAAGCGATCCAGCGTACCGGTGATGGTCCCGCGGTATCACTGTAAGACTGGGCCCGGGTTTTTCTCACCCGTTTGCCGGGTTAATATCCCCATTCACCGGTTCAGCGGGTCGGAATCGGATGAATCAGAATCGGGTGATTGTGGCCCGCCAAAACGGGTGATTCTGGTTCACCCATTGAACGGACATGTTTCACCCGGTGTGGAATGGCCCGGTGGGTCAACCCATGCAGGCGGTGACAATCACCCGGTGTGATTTTCCGAACCGGGTGACTGTAAAAACTGGGTACATTCACCCGATGAATGGGTTGAATTGCCTAGAATGGGCTTTAGCTGACTCGGTCGACGGATGGCACACTATTTAATGACCCAGGAATGTTCTAAAACACATTCAAGTGACTGCCCCGGCTTCGAAATTGATTCATTTAACAGCGTGTTGATGCTATTCCGGGATCTTTCAACGCCAAAGTCCCGAAATGGAAATTTTATCCTCGACACTCATACTCATGGATCCTAAGCAACATATTGGTTCAGAATAGATACCAAGCTCTTAAGAACTCCAGATCGTTTTGTGTACCATTATATTCTGTCTCCAGGTGGGATTTGCGCGGGTTTGCACCGATGTGACTTGTGACGCTGTCATTGATATCTTCCTCCGCGACCACGCCGTCTCTTCGCACCCAGCGATGTCGCATAGACCCCACCAGACGACACACCAACAGCGGGCTGAGATGCTCAAGCGTGATTTGGTTTCCATGAAGAGGGGTTTGCTCGAGAGAAAAGGGTACTAGCTTTTGCAGCCTTTTTGCGTCACCCTCTCATGCCGAAATTCCAGATATCCCTTCGATCCAACCATAGATTTTAGCCAGGTCTCTCCAGGGACCACGCAGAGGGTACACTCCCTTATGATCGCAGGATCGAAGTCGCCGGTCCCGGAGACACCAGCGCAAAAGAAGATCAAATCCGAGACTGGCTACTTTGTCCAGAAGCGGATTGAGAAAGCGAAGGAGCTTCAATCTTCCGTTGCAAAGTACCTGCCAGATGTACAGAAATTTATACAGGCAGCACAGCAGAAGGATGAACTTAAATTTCCGGCTTCCAAGCTCCACCTCTTGAAGGCGCTAGAATCTATTCGGGATGTGCTGGATGACGTCGAAGAGATGGTGCACGAGAACGACGACAAGGAGCCGACAGAGCCGGACTCTGAGGCGGAGGGCGATGCCGATAGGACCATTGTAAAAACTCCAGACAAAGATGTCAAAGTTATGTACGCATAATTTGATACTTTATTAGCTTTTGGGTACATTATCTGGTGGGAGCTCTAGGTTTCTGCTGGGGGAAGGACATGGACCTATGCCCCTTACGTTCCCAATACCGCTTAGCGCTAGGTGGAAGCCCCCATGCTCTACAAAAACATTGGGAAAATGCGACTATATATTCTCGTAAACCCAAATATACTTTTGCTGGGCTCCGAATAAATTACAGCGGAGCTATTATACGTTTAAACTAATCGTCCGGGTCATAATAAGGACGCGCCAGGCTCCCGCTGCGGTCGATGAGTGCCCAATGCTTCTTGCTTAAAGTTTTGACTCGTCCGACAAGACACTGCACCGTGCTAATATCCACGATTTGCAGGGCACCTTCGTCGCGGTAATAGTGCATATCGAGATCGTTGTGCCCGATCGTTTTGCACTCAGAGATAGCGGCGAGAATGACTGTTTCGGCATCCTCCAGCCCCAGCTCTGCAGCCGGCTGAATGTTGACGACGAAGATATGGCGCAGCTGGCCATAAAAGGTTACCGGTTCGAAGTGCGGAGCCAGCCGCTTGTTTCGCGCATTTGCGTCGACCAAAAGAACGTACTAATGGGGAAAATTAGCAGAGTGTTTTGAAATTTGTGTTGGAATGAACGTCACCCGGACGAACGTAGCATCCCGCCGGTCCTCGAGAGAGGTAACCATCGACGAAGCCAGCATCCGATCACCGCCCTCCAAGCGCTCGACCTTGGCCCACTGTTCGACATCTGCTGCAGTGAAACATTTTTTTACAATTGCAAGTGGTTTGTCATAACGGGTAGCGAGGGCGATGGCGATCCTCTTGACCAGTGAAGGGGAAAGGGACTCCGAGCGACGACGAGGAGGGAGAAGAACACAGGTAGGGTCTGGTAGTATATTAGCGTTCGTGATTTCATTGAAGTAATAGTCCGTACATGAAGGGTGCGCAAAGGCGCCGCGAGACAGGTCTTTTTTGGGGGGGCCGAGACGAATCGCATCTGCACAAGCATACTTGACCTTGATGGTTGAGAGCTGCGCAGTTGCGACTACATGTCCGTCAATGCTCGCAAACGGGAATCGGCGGCTCTTGATGCAGGGCTGCAATCGCCCGCAAAAGCGTTCCATGGGGAAAGCCCAGTAGGCCCAAACGGGCCCTGCTGCTCGGATCCCGTCTACGATATGCAGAAGAGCGTGGAGCGTGAGTGGACAGGCAGAAAGCCTATCGGGAGAATATTGATAATAAAGTCTGGAAATGCGTTCATGAGAAGAAACACAATCTAGATGTGAAAACATACTCCTCGTACTTTTCCACCCATCGGGCGAAGCCAGTATGGATGTCGGAGATGTCCTCGGGGGTATATTCGAACTGGAGGCAGACATTAACAAGTTTCACAAACTCAATGAAATGGTCGTAGTATTCGTCCCTCGTGAACTGCTTGTGCAGGAGAACGGGACCGAGGTAGAGCAGCCAGAAGGACCAAGTATCCGCGGTGCAGGCGGTGCGATCCTTGGCAATATCGGGAGGTCGTGCGCCGAATGCTGTGGGAATAGTCGACCCGCTAGCGGCAGTCGCAGCACCAATCGCCTCCCACACAGATGACCGTAGCTCGTACGCTCCGGTGCCCTCATCCAGCCCTTTGTACGCCCCAGTCCAAAGAAGCACGAGGTTTTTTATGACGTTCTCGTAGATCAGGTGCATGAAATCGTAAGGGAAAGACAGCGGGAAAAGGAGGGACGATAGACAGGAGAGGAGCGGGACGCCTTTGACGCCGTATTTTTTGGACAGCCGACCTTCCGCTGCGGCCGATTCTGCGAATTGGACTTCTCGCGCCTGCTCCAGAAACTCGTCGTGGGTCCGCAAGGGAAGGTTGAGTGGATCAAATTTTTTTACGCGGTCCGAGTTGGCCACATCGGGGTGGCGTGACCGATCGAGGGGGACATAATGAGTGTTTCCAGCGGCACCGGGCACGCGCACGGCGTCGATATTGCACATGCGACACGGTGTAACACCATTGTGGCCCTTCATCCGCATTATCATCGAAATCGCGGGGATGTCACCGAAAACGGTGGTGAGGTAGGCACGTAGAGCGAATTTCTCCATTGAGGTGACGTCGAAGGCGCTCACACCCAGCTCCAATTTGAGTAGCTCCTCGACAAGCGGCCACAAAAATGAATCAGCGTCCTTTGGCTTATTGGGACCAGGGATAATGCCAACGCAGAGGATGTGCCGCAAGTGGAATCGAATTTCCGGGGGAAGGTTATAGTTGAAGAGAATTATCGGCCAACAGGTCTTCTTCCGACGCTTGAACGGGGCGAATCCGTCGGTCGACAGTCCTAGCGCGATATCGCGAAGATCGCAGAAGAATTTGTAGGACATCTTCTGGCCATTGACCGTGACAAATCGGTCGCGCAGGGTGCGGTAATTTGCGCCGTCAAAAACATCCTTCATATTCGCCCCAGGTTTGTACCGGCCGCGATAGGACATCTGCTCGGCGACATCGGCATTTTTGAAGTACAAGACGAGTCGAGGAATGAGGGGAACATATGTGAAGGTCTTCCGGGGTCTACCGTCCGATTTAAAGCGCGGCTCCTTGCAATACGGACAACTCTGTTCGTCGGCATGCGGTCCTACGTAGCAGCAGCATGAGGAGGGACAGCAGTCGTATGCGACGGGCTTGAACTCGGAGAGGAACTCGATGCGCGCCTTCGTGACTTTAAGAGTCTGTATGTCGGCGGTAGGGAAGGTGTACGCAAGTTTATTGAAAGTCGCGTTCGTGAGATTGTCCTCGGTTTTGAGCGCAAATGCGCGGAGGATAGCGAGATCGTCCTCGGTGAGCTCTTCGGCTGAAAATATTCGTCAGCCCAGCGTCAACGGGAATGGCGTCAATGCCATACCAAATTCAGCGAGTTGCCGCTCCATTTCCTCGTCGATTAGATCCTCCGCAGGTAACCCATACAGCTCTTCATACTCGTCGTAGTATTGGTCCTCATCTCCCCAGAAATCATCGTCCTCGTCCTCGTCTTCGGAGCCGCGATCTGCGTCCATCTGCATCGCAGCGTCTAAATCCTCCTCCTCCTCCTCCTCTATTGTCACACGATGGTTGTTGGACCACACACCATCGCGGGCCCGCCGCGTGGCGTCGCGGAAGTTCGCCGCAGTTTCCGGATCATGCAGCTCGGGCGGAATATCTCTCTGCACATCCTCCATGTCCATTCCCAATCCAAGATCTGCGCCAGGGGACGGGGGACCGGGAGAGTGGACAGGTGGTGCACCGCCGTCAGGGAGGAACGGGGGAAGCGGTCCCGCAGCGGCAGGATTCCCGACGTTGTCGTCGATGTCCATCGGGGCAGCACGCCCTACAGCGGGCTTCTTATATCGTGGCCGGTTCGGGGACAAATTCAGCACTCGGGTGCGCAGACGCTGAGGGCTCCCCAGTGCCGTCAAACGCCTGGACGCATTGTGCGCTTTCACCAAAGGCGTGGTACGTCCTTTGAGATGAGCTCGCTCGGTGTTAGCGCTGACATTCTTCCCGCAGCCACAAGTACAGTCCCTTCTCTTCTCCGCAGGCATGATACTGGATTTTCTGGTGGTAAGTCTAAGCCAGAGTGACAGCGCTCGGATTCCCGCTGACCTCGAGAAATCTCGCGATAGACGGTTACAAAGTCCGAGGAGGGCGTAGCTCTGCAAAAGAAAAGCGGACAATTCCTAGACCAGTCGCGTAAGGGCCCGAATAAGCTAGAGTTTTGTTGCCAGAAGATTTTTGCAAGGGCGGGGATGACGCGGGCAGAGCTGCGGAGCGTCGCGACGTCGGGAGTGATGGGCATCAGGTGATTTTATTGCCTGAGTCATAAACAAAAACACTGAAACACGCAACCACATCAAACGACTTTTTCCTCTTCCCCCCATCGCAAAACCGTCTGTCCATGGCCGCCGAGAACGACCCCGTCACACTGGAGCGTCCAGAGGACCGCGGCTCCAATGGCTCCAACGGTCAACGCGGCGCCGCCGCGCGCGGTACCGGTGCGAGCAAGAGCACAAAGGGCACGGGAGGACGCAGGCCCAAGGGCAAAAAAGCGACTCCGAGCGAGATTGAAGCCGAGCTGGAGAAGGTCAAAGGTGCGTGGTGTTCCTGTTCACTGTCTGGTCATTGCTGATGTCGTCGACGTGTCCCGGACACTTAGCTGAGCTCGCTGCAGCCCTCGCAGCCAACACCGGGAGCGCTGCGCGAAGTAGCGCACCCGAGGAAGATGCCGAGCCAGTCCAACGGATTGAGCGGCCCAAAGGTGAGGCTGGAGATGGCAAGAACGGCTTCAATCTCCAGGAGAAGATGGGACTCGCGGGCGACGACGAGAAATACCAGGCTATATTGGTGTGCACTTACCTCCATTCATATTCTTGCTAGCGCGCTAACCGGTGTCGCCTGCCATACCAGAGGAGTATTCACACCAATGTGGTCCGCGCCAATGTCGACATCACGGTCGACTTTCGCCGTCAAGACCCGGCGAAGCTGGCGACAGTATATAAGCTGGTGCGTGATGCAAAATATAAGCCAGAATTGTCAACTTACCTCCATGTTAGACTCGGGACGCCCATAAACCGTTCCTCAGCCGCGAGCGCTTCCCACTCGACTGGTCCAGCGCTGAGATGACAAAACAATTTTTGCGCAACCGGCGTAAGTATGATGTTCGCCAGGGCCGCCTCGCCACCCGCGAGGAACGCAAGCGGGCAGCGGAACAGACGGCGGGAGGCAGCAGCAAGCGCCGCAAGACGGCCCACATCGACGACATCGAGGGATCCGACTCTGAGATCTGAGGAGGGGGGCTAAAGGTGAGAGTCATCGCCGCCACGTCTCATGCACGACACTGATGTCTCTCACGCAGAACATTCTTGCGATGACCTCGGGCTTCTTTACGTGTCCTGCCACTATTCCGTTTCGTTTTCGTTTTCAATGTATGCTGGCTGCGACTGCCCCAAAGACGGGCCTTGAATATATCTTACCTGTTTTTCTTCTACCGTTTACCGGGTGAATCGACACCCCATTGAATCAAGTGATCTTAACCGGCTTTCTGGGTGACAACTGACCGATCTGATTGACCCGCGGACCGGGCCCTTGTCACCCGGTGGGAATATATTTTACCTGTTTATCTTCAGCCGTTTTCCGGGTGAAGCAAACACGTCAATAACTAGTTGTTAAACTACATTCACGGGTGACATGTACACGGTCTTTTTACACGGTAACTGGGTTTTGTTCACCCGTTTGTTTAAACCCGCGGAACGGGTTACAGCAACTTGGGCAAAACCGTGCCAAATCACGCTTTGGACCGGGTGAAATCCGCAAAAAATTTGGTGACATTTACCGGTTTGCAACCTGTTTGCAACCCGTTTCCATCACCCGTTTTGCAGGTTACTTTGATCGCAGCCCGGTCAAAATGCCTAGGTAAACAGGGTGAAGTCACCAGTTCAGCGGGTTCATTAACTGGTTAAATTCGCCCAGTCCGGGTCTTACAGTGTATTAGATCTAGATATATCAGGGCCAGAAGTTTGACAAAAGTTGGACCTGGATGTCGTACCATCATTAAAAACCGTAGCATACACATTGTGTGCGTTGACTACGCCAAAGAGCTGAGCGAAAGTCGGGTGCCTGCGCCGATGTATTTCAAAAGTGTGATGTATGGCCGACGGCTAGGCACTCACCGAATACCCGAATATCTCTCAATGTCCCGACGCCACTCCTATACCACGCCAACTCACTTAGGGATGTTTACAGAGACAATAAAAAAATGTACCTCCCTCCTGTGCAGTACGGCCCTGATACATAACGGCACTCAGGTCGGGCGGGACCCCATGGACTCTTGCGGAGTACAATCGTCGTCTCGCAGTGTCCCCTCCACGTCGAAGGTTTACCACTCCATATCTGCTTCCTGAAATTTCGAGTCGCAGATCCAAATCCCCCAGCGGAATCTGTCGAAAATCTGCGGGACCAAAATATCCGTAAGAAAATGGACAGAAAATGGACGAGACCCGCATACCGGACGGCGTATTTGTATGCGTGAGATAATTTGTAACACTAGTGAACGCCCCTCCGGAGATAGTGAACCGCTGCGAGTTAGGGAAGAAGCTCCCTACGTATCTGATCTCCATTATTCAACGGAGCTGGAGACAAAAAGATGGACGTACTGCGCGGAAGTGCCGTTGGGCTCATTCCCGTGCGACGGAGCCTCAGGCTGGTCGTCCATGGATGGTGGGGGAAGATAGGCAAGAATGTCATTGAGCACAATCAGACAAGTGTTATATCCCACCAGCTATTTTCGGCGACAACTGCGGTGGCACAGGTTTGAACACAGCCGAAAGCTATGTCGGAAAATCAAAGACGCCGCGGCCTGGGTAAGCATGGCCCAGCTGGGGTGTAGGGAACAAGCCTCCTGTCGCCGGGCTGCCAGTGGCCAGTCAATTATAATCAATCTTCCCTTCCGTCTTGTTCACAGGTGGTCCTCAATTAGAACCTGCCACTGCCAGGTCGAATCATGTTTTGCGCGCCTTGATCTTTAGGAAACATGCATTATCAGGCGAATCTTGGGCGAGTCACCGCTTCATGTTTATAACCAATTCTCCTAGCTGTTCACAGGAAACTGTTGCTACTTGCTGTTTGCTTATCGATTATCAGACGGTGATCACCGTGTGACCTTCTTGTCCGGTTAGACGTGTTGAACTTTGTGCCAAATTGGAGCTTCAATCACCGATGGAACATGAATCAGGCAATTCGCTGACAGAAAATTCTCTGACCAATTCCTCAGCAGTCCCCTGACGTTATGATTTTTTTTGCCATTGAGCATCGACCTTCCTGCAAAAGACAATTAACCACGAAGGCGCGGAAGCGAAATGACCGACGAACCTTCCTGTGTACCGAAGAGGAGAGAAATGAAAACCTGGGTGAGAGCGATGAAAAAATAAACTGACCACGATTTAGCTTGGACTCTGGTTGAATTTGCGGTATGTGCGCGTACGCGCTCACCGACAGAAGTTCACTCGTGCCCGAATTTATCCAACAACCGTAAATTGTTCGGTGTACCTGTCGCGAGACCAATGACAGCTCTTCCCGTACCTAGATACTGACCATACAAATCGAACCAAAACGTTCAAAATCAAAACCCCTTGATCTGTTCTTTGATAAACGCAATGACCTCGGTCTCCAACTTCGCATTCGCCGCGCGCTTGTCGGGCTTGCCGACTTTGCCCCACGGAACGAGGTACTGTCGCGCATATATCAGCTACATTTGCTGAAGCTGGCGGGACACGACATACCTGGCCAGTGGTCTGCGCGGGCGTGGCGACGGTCGCGCCCCAGAGCTGCGTGTACGCGCCTAGACTGTATACCGAGGTGAGGAATTAGTTCCTTATCGAATGAAGTCGCCATGCGTACGGAGCTGGGAACGCGATCGTATTGATGAAGAGCTGCGCCACGCTAGGTGTGTGTCTGTACTCAAGCATAAGAACAACACAAACCTAACCTATATTTATATACGCACCGCGATAGCTCCGTCCTGATTGTTCCTGGATGGACAGCAGCTGAGACGAGCACATCTGAATGCGTCTTGGCGAAGTAGTTCGAGACGAATATGTTGCCGGTTTTGCTCTGGCCGTACAGCGCACTGGTAGCAACAGACCGTCAGCAATGTCGTGAAATGATAGACGCAGGAGAAAGGGAGGAGAAAAGAAGGGAAGAAGGGGTACGCACAAGGGACAGAACAAGCGATTCTGTTTCTTGACCCACGCATCGCGCTCTGGCCCTCCTTTCAGACTTGCGAACTCGACGCCGTTGCCCGGTGCGGACTTGTGGGCCGCCGAGGAGGTGTGTAGAACACGCGCGGGGACTTGTGTCTCTTCGTATGACTTTGTCAGTGCGGGAAGCTGGCGCGGATCAGCAGGTAGCAACGACCGAACGATGGCCGCTTACAAGGAGCTCCGTGAAGAAGAAGTGGCCGATCACGTTCGTGCCGAACTCTATAAAGAATGGTTCGAGGGGGCAATAAGCGGATAAAATTAAACCGCACGCAGGTCGAGGTTTTGGGCCGTAAGCATATTAACAGGAGCGCTCATGACGCCGCTGCAGGCGAATCAGTCGCCGTGATTGGAACGAAACACGCACTCACCCGTTGTTGAACAAAATGTCCAGCCTCGACTCTTGCGATAGAAAGGTCTCGGCAGACTTGCGTATGCTAGCCAGATCCGCGAGGTCCAGGTGGAGAAATATCGCGGTCTTCTTAGTCTCTTCTTCGAGTCGCTTGATAGCAGCCGCTGCTTTCTCGGGGGACCGCGCAGCAAGGTATACTTTTGCGTTCTTCGACAACAATTGTTTGATGGTTTCGTAGCCTATGCCTGTAACAAGGTATGAGCATGACACTCCAGCGTCCACCTAAAAAAGATCCATGCCTGTATTTCCGCCCGTCACCAGGATTATCTTCGTAGCTCAGCATCATTCGAACCTTCACGTCGCCAGCAGAAACATGCATACCTTGCCGGACAAGTCTGGAATATCCTGCTCCGGCTGAAACTTGGGCGGGGACATACGCGCTATGATAACGCCCATTTCGGTGTCGCTGTGGAGGGAGTGGAAGAGAGGAGGGTCATTGCGCACCCGTTCTTCCTGACCATGTGCCACGTCGTCGATTCCAGCCCTGTCCAGGAGAATCTGAATCTGATGGTGGGATCAAACACCCGGATCCGGCATGGCAATACCCGGTCCTTCTTCCCAACATCCATGTCGAATCGGTGGGCCCTCTCCTCGCAATGCTGGAGTCTACAGATACGGCAATCTCGTCGAGGGAGCTTTCGAGTCCCAACTCCGTTTTCTTTTGCGCCACATTTGAGTTTACTTACTCTGTTTAGATTAAGCCTGCGCCAGGGCAAAATCGACTCATCTGCTGGCAGCTGGATACATATGTCGCAAAAGGCCATTTTGGCTTATAAGGGGTTACGAAACCTTACAGCCTTATAAGCGAGTTACAGGCCGGTTATAGGCGACTTATGACTGAGTTATAAGTAAGTCCTTATAAGCTTCCAGCCTCCGTAGTATTCTGTCGCACTCAGGCCATGTTGAACACTTAAAAACACCCAGAGCATGGTTAAAAAATGTATTTAATTACCAGCGCGCAAAAGCCAGTCAAAATCTGCTACATCATCTAAGTAGAAGGTTCGATCTTCCTTGCTGCACCCAAAACAATTAATCAGGTGAGCTCCTCGTATGAGGGAGGCCAGGGACGCTTGAAGATCGAACGCGGAGGATGCAGAGGGCAGCGACGAAGAGTCTTGGCTTGTGTACCACTCAGGAATCAGATTGTCTAAAAGATTTGATTCGAGACAAGAAATGCAGACGGCAAGAATAAAGCCACATTCAAGGGCACGCTTCCTCGGCTCATGACTCCCCCAACTGCTCGAAATCGTCTAGTTGCCGCCCGACTTCCTCCTGAATGTCGATGATCTCGTTCAGGACGAGAGCGGAATCAGCGTGCCGATCGGGGTGTCTCCTCCGACGCTGAACAGTCGTGTTGAGTAGTGGCCCCAGTGGGGCAGTGATAAATGGGCGCTACGGCTTATAAGTAAGATATGGAAAGAATCAAAGCAATGACACACCTTTCAATGCGGCACGAAGCTGCACATTGAGATTCACAAACTCTTTCTCGAAATGTGTCAGACGTGTTTCTACGCCAATCCACGGTTCAACGGGTGAGTGGGTACAAGTCGGATTTGTATTTGAGCGGTCTGAGAAGGGAGAGCTCCGTTTGCGGTGAGCTCGACGGCGCACAGAGATGTGCGCGTCCGGTTCTTGTGTGCGCGCAATTTCGATCCTCCTGCAAGGCTCTCTGGTTCAGAGAGTGACGTGGGTGGTTCGGAGTCAGTGCGTCGTATTGCAGGCATGGCAGAGCTAAGAGCGAGTACAGAGAGAGCGGGCCGGAGAGCTGGCAGACGAGAGGGAAGCGTGCGGCATCGGGTGGAGCAAGTGACGTCACGGTTCACGGTACGAATCAAACTCCGTGACGCTGTGACTCCACCTCCTTGTCTTCAACCACCACATACCCCTCCTCTTCTACCCCGTCGAAACTCGTGGCCTCCTCCGCTCCGTATGCTGCGTCTGAAACGCCGGTGCATCTCAACATTGACTTGTCCTCCAACACTCCTCTGATTTGAATCACAGATCGGCCTCTTTGGCGCACAGACGAGCGCCAACAACGGTTGACGCGACCTTGCTCTACCATGGGTTACCAGAGCCAGCAGTGTGTCACTCTTTCATCCCCTCCTCCTGACAACAAGTTGTAGAACTTCTCATGGAGCATACCGCGACGGCGAAATTGATTGGGTGAGCCGCTCCACTCTTTTTCTTTCGTGACCCACACTGGAGGGGTGACGGGGAGTCGCGACTAGCCCAGATTGACGCTCTTACCCCTACGCCGTCCGTCCGTCATTCGCTCGGTACACCGTAGTACCGGTGACATGTAGTGTGTAGATCTGAATGCATATATTCATTCCTCTCGAGCGTCGCTTTTAGAGTAATTTGAAAGGTGGATGAGAGGGATATGGCGTGTCGGCGCTCGGCAAAGGAGTTCAATTATAAGCGCTTATCCGAGCTTATAAGCACTTATAACCGTTATAAGTGCCGTAAGAACTTATAGGTGAAGATAGCGCCTTTCTGAGGTCTACAGACCCCCAAAAAATCTTACAGCCTTATACCAACTTACAATTCATTACAACTGACTATAACCAAGAACGGGCTTTTGCGACATACTGGCGTATAATTCCTAACACGCATCGCTTGGACTCAAGCCCAACAAATATTGGAGATTCTTAATATCTTCTGTAGAATCTGAGCGTCCAAGGTTTCCCTCGAGATTCAAACAGATGTTCCAGTTTATCCCGAAACAGCTGTAGCCTGCTATGTGCTACGTCAATGCTACATCCCTGACGCTTCTCGGGATCCGATCAACACGGTTCTTCCACCTGGACGGCACTCATCTATCGACCGCGCTTGTGCACTTTGCCCTCTGCCCTCACGATGCAGCCGAATCCCGGTGGTACGAACTGCAGGTAAGGTGCATGCTACCTCGCCAGATACATTTGACGTTCATTCCACAGCGCGGACTGCGTCGTGCACGTCTCTTGTGAGCGGTGGGCGGCTTCTGCTTCAAGTTCTGATTTTTCTCTGCCCAGCGAGCGAGTGTGTCCGTGTGCCTCCCGTATCTTGATGACGAGTTTATGCCTTCGGAGCTCCTCAGCTTTCACCAAGGCCTCTCCTGCGCGGTATTTACTCTTCCCGAGGACATCATCAACGACCACGAGCTGGACGGTACAATTTGGCCAGCGGACACGTTCCCTTCCACTGAGGTTCGTTCCTTTGCTCAGTGTGTAGTTTCCCGCCCGCCTGACTGTTTGCCTTCTCAGCCTCCTGCGCTTTTCCGGGCGGAGGCCCGCCAGCTCGAGCGCCCGTTGCCGGTCCCATACGTCACTTCCCGCCCGAGTGCAACCCCCGCTCCGCCTGCGTCGACTGCTCCCGCTCAGAGGCGCCCGCCTACTGAGTCGAAGACGTACCCTGGGTCCGACTACCCATACGTGAGCACGAATGCGTTCCCTTTTTGAACCGTACTGATGACTTCAATTTTTTTTTTTTTTTTTTTTTTTTTTTTTTGTAGGGCCTGCTTTTTCCCGCCCAGTCGCCGCTGCCTGACGAGGACATACTCATGGAGGACGCCGACACCAAACGCGAGCGCCTGGTAACCAGTTTCCTCGGGGGTTCTACACCGGTGCGTCTTCTACTTCTTTTTCTTTGGAGACTGGCAGGCGAGCTTACACCCACTAGTCTTCCGCTGGTCGAACCAAACCCCGTTTCCCGGGCAGTCAGGCTGCGCAAGCACTCCGCAAACGTTCTGGCGGGGAATCTGACAGCTCAGTTATGCTGCCGCCTCCGTCCGCCTCCGTGTCTGCGTCTTCCCGCCGTCCGTCTGTCGCGAGCGACACTTCAAAGGTAAGGCCGTCAAGTTCTCTTCTTGTTTTTACCCGCCCGGTCTCAACACACTCTGATTCTTTAGAATACTGTTGCGCCGGGCACCATCAGGGTCAAACCCGAACCGGTTCAACCTTCCGTTGGCGGGAAGGGTAAGAAGGAAAAAGGCAAGGCCAAGGGCTCTCAAGGTGCCCCGCTGGTAAGTTTCCTGCCTGCCCTTTTTGCCCGGCCACTAACGTTTAGTCGGCTTTAGGTGGTTTCCGATTCTGAGCTGCCCACAACTGGTACGTTGGGTTGCTCCATTTTCCCGCCCATCTTTCTCATCATGTTTCGTCTAGGAAAATCGACGCGTTCCAAAGCCCCCGGCGCCCGCCCGACCGTACCGTTGTCCGGGATTCTGGATATCCTGGCCGCCGCCACCGAAGAGGACATGGGCGGCCCTGGATCCCTTGCCCACCTCAAGGTACAGGCGAAGATCCAGGACAAGGAGGATTCAGAGCCGGGCGACGAGCCTGAAGACGGCGACATGGATCCCCCTTCCCGTGCACGGCAGAAGAAGATCACCAGCTTCCAAATCTTGCGGACCACGGGCGTCGAAGTTCCCAGGCGGGAGATAAGTCTTTTCTTACTTTTTCCCGCCCTCCTCCAACTGACCCCCCGTGTACTCCACCAAGCAGTTTAACGCCAACCGCCTGCGCACGAAAAACGAACCCAAACGCGTCAACAAAACTGTCTTCGCCGAACTACTCGCGCTGAAAGGGTTGCACAGGAGAAGCGGATGGAATCAAGATTCGACGGTTTAGATATGAATGAAGACAAAGATACAACAAAGTTGAATCTTTAATCTAATCCACAACAAACAACCTAATCCTAAACACTTTACTACTTCTACCGCCGAGTTCGTATTGTAATGAGGGGAGCAGGTAATTAAGGGGTTGCTGTTTTAGACGTGTGCAGCGCGCGTGTGATCTGAGTGAAGTAAGGCTTGGTAACCAAAGTTATAGCACCCTATTCGCAAAGTGGATTGTAAAGCGTCCAAAGCTATATGCCAAAAATCCCAAACGTATCCAGTCCAAGGCTATGCAACAAGCCTGTAACGATTCCAAGTCCCAAGGCTATACAACAAGCCGGTCACAATTCCAAAGGCTATACCACAAGCCAAATCCCAAATCAAAGGCTATACCACAAGCCAATTCACAAGCCACAGGTTCAATACAATTCACAATCAGTCAGGAGTCCAGGAGTATCGCCAGGGGCGTGCAGAGATTTATATTATAACTTGGAACGGCACTATTCTGAATAGAGTAGCCCTGAGTGACAAGTCCAGATCCGAACCGTGCGTTAAGGAGGGCCGTAACTGGGTGGCGCCTCAATAACCGGGGTGGGATTCCGTACCGTACATGCCAGTGCTCTCGCTATTTTATACTGTACACTATAACGCTTACACAGAGAGAATTACAAGATTGCGGATAAACGGAGTAGGGGTGTGACAGACGATCGGGTATACATGTGTTTAAAATGAATAGAAAAACGAGTCATATCAGTAGCCAAGCAGTTACAGTTGAAATAAGAAAGATTAATGAAACTCCTGAATGTCCATTAGTTGCCTTGGGACTTATCTCGGACTTCGTGTGGTGCTGGAAGTCGAGATTAGTCCCTAGGTTCTGAATAGGGCCGTGCCCGTGAATAAGATACTCAGAAATGGATTCTACATGTTCGTAGCTTCCACTGAGTACCCCGCACTCCCTTGTGAAGAGCTTGGAAGACCAAGTTCCTGGATTGGAACCTTAATCTCCCCGTTTTGAGAGTCGATCGCGATTTGATGCGATCATGTCCGGATAATTCCATATCGGCCTATTCGGAACATGATCTCGGGCAAGTACTGAGCCGGTCACGTGGTCCATCGCGTATCCCATTTCGATGCAAAGAGATGTAAACAAAGGCTTCAATCAAGCGTCCGGCGTCCTCAAGACATAACCGATAAATCCCCCAGATGCCCACTAGGTACGTTATGAATAAGGGAGCTCTCTTGTACAACCTGAGCGTCTGTAAGTTGACCCAGTTTTAATTGTAACCCGTACAACAGCGCTAATTCAGTATGATCTTTCTGAATAGCCCCTGCGGGTGGACTTATTATAGTCCCCATTAAGAGTAGGCTCAAAGCATAATATCAGATATGATATTATGCTTGAGACGCGCGTTAAAAAGAACAGAAAACGCGAAAAACGCGTGAAACAGGCCTAAACCCGATACACGGCTTATCATCTCCCCCAATTTTTACTATTGACCGTCCTCGGTCACCCGTGGTTATTCAGATTATTTATCTTTTATTGCCTTCTGACAGCGTTCCCAACTTCTGCCATATCTTTGTTTTTATGTGCCTCCCTTGACGCGTCGACGCGTCTTAGTGAAAACGGGATCCTGACTTAGTCACAATCCAAATTTTCTCTAAGTTCACTTGCGACTAACTCCGCGGAACGTTCTGGCCAAGCCCAGACCATGACATCATGCCCTGGCTTATTCTGAAAGACGCCGTAGCACCGCTTTTCAATTATAACACCGCCCATCAAAGCCTGATCGTGGATCCTGATTGAGCAGACGCAACGGAGGCAAATGTCTAAGACTTCATCCCTCATTGAGGGATGGATTCTCCTCTCCATTTGCTCCTCGCTGATACCCACTTTGTCACATATCCATCCGTTGGAACCAAATCCCCAGCACCAGGTCATTCTGGATAACCCTTGCCCAAGGTAATTTTGGTCCTGAATAAGCTTTTGCTCATTCAATTGAATGTATTGCGGACTCAGAGGTTCTCCAGGGCCCATTGTTTTTGACTTCGCCGTTGCTGCGCGTCGGCGCAACCGCTGCCGTCATGTCCCACTATATAGAGGACGGTCCTGGACTTCGCACGCCCATTCCCTCTCTCTTTTCTCTTCCACCACCCGCTAATTCACAATCTCCTTCCCTTCTGCTCGACGCGATGCCTTCCCAAAGTAAAGCGCCGCCGTCTAAGACTCCCAAGCCCGCCTCGAAGGCTACTCCGAAAGGCACGCCCAAGAAGACGCCGCAGAAGACGCCGCAGAAGACTCCGCCGTCCAAGGGCAAGCGACCTTCGCCTGTGGTTTCCGAACTTGAAGCGCCTTCGGGCGGCCAGGTTGAGAGACCCAAGCCCAAGCCGCTCAAGCGACGTGGCAAGTCCGAGGTGGTGGAAGAGTCCGCGCAGGAGGAGGAGGCGCGCTCGACCCCGTCGAAGACGACTTCGCCTGGTCCGCCCGACCCGATCGTCCACTTCAACTCGCCCTCGATGAAGAAACTCCGCGGTTTCATGGCCCGCTGCGAGCAAATCGAACCCTCCGAGTTCGACGACGTTCGCGCCGCTATTCACGAAGCCTATCCTGCCCTGGTGAGTCCTGAATTCTCAACGTTCCGTTTTTCTTTCCGATGCGTTGGCTAATTCAGAAACTTCTTTAGCGTTTCCTCCACGATACCGTCGCCGATACCGACACGTCTGAAGAATTCCGCCGCTACTACTTCCAGTATACCCACTTGCTCAAGACCCTCAAGAAGGTCCCGACGGCCTGGGCCGACGTTACGCTCGATGTGGAGTTCGAAAAGGACGAACCGGTATGTCTCAACGTTATTCTTTTTTTTCTCCCCGTTTATTCAGAATCCTAACCCTGCAGTCGCTACCGCACCGCGGGTTCAAAATTCCGAACGAGCTCCCTCCGATGCTCCCCAAGTCGTACGCCACCGCCAACCGGGAGGTCGACGAGGACGATCTCGTCAAGGTCGTTCCGTACCTGTACCCGCCGGCGGAGAAGGAGAAGTCCTACTCGCCCTCCAGCAAGGCCACCACTCCGGAGCCCGAACCAGCCGTTGAAGACCAGCCGGAGACCGACACCCGTCGTCTTCGTTCCCATGGAAAGCCGGGCCAGAAGCAGACTGGTAAGTCTCTCCCGCCTCGTTCCTTTCCTTTAATTTCTCTTCGTACTATTACTGATCCTTCCTTATTCAGGACAGGAAAAGCCGTACGATAATACATCTATCTCCCGTATTTTGTCACCGCTGACCGTCTGTTCACCAGGCCGGCCAAGAAGCGCAAGCGTTCGGGGTCTAAGGGTAAAAAGGCGCGTCTCCGTTCCTTTTCTTTCCCCGATAGTACTGACTTTCCAAAATATTCAGAAGCAATCTGGCAAAGGTGGCGGTGGCGAGTCGGACAGCGGCGAGGTAAGCCCCTCCTTGTCTTTCGTCGTTTATTCACTAACCATTCTTTTTATTTTACTTCTTTTAGTCGGAACCGGAAGAGCAGCCTGCCAAGAAGGTCGTCAAGCAGGCGTCCGGCTCCAACGTCAAAACCAAGAAGGACGGCGTCAAGGCCATGGACCCGAAGGAGTTCGGCAGGCAGGTGGGTGCTGCTGCCACCGAACTTCTTTCACGTCGGATCAAGAGTCGCAAAGGCGAGGATCCCGGTAAGTTTCCTTATTCAGAATCCTTGTTCAATTGACGGTTCTGATCTTCGACACAGGCATGGACTTGGTCATCGACCCCGGCGAGCATTCTACCCATCTCGCCATCCTCCGCAAGCATTCGTCCCCGCCGACGCACTTCTACACCGGTCTCGCGCCCAAGAATATCATGCGCGGCTATCCGACCGAAACCAGCGCCCGCGATATTCCCCAGGTTTCGTTGGAGGAGGTAAAGGAGTTGAACGTTGAGGACGCTATCGCCGTACGTTCATCCTTTCTCCTCTTTTATTAACCCGTTCTGACTTTGGATGCCCCAGCCGTCTTTCTCCTGCGTGATTTGCCTTATCATGGGCAAAGAATGCAGAGTCATCGGCTTCGGTGGCACTTGTGGTTTTTGTCAGTCGCACAGCTTGCGCTGCACTGACCACATGTCCGCCGAGGAGATCCTTCTCGTTCACCGTCGCCTGGGAAGTCTCTTCGCTGTCTCGTCTGACCGTAAGTCGATTTTAGTCCTAATTTTCTTATTCAGAACTGACTTATTCTGACTTATAGTCCACGAAGTCGCCTTCCGCGAGGCTCTCAACGCCCAACGTCGCGCTATCGAGTTGCAGAAGCTGGCGCACGACGCCTCCAACGAGGCGTCTGTCCGCTTCCACCACCTCTTCTCGCTCAGCACCACGATTATCGACGCGTTCGGCCCCCAGCTTTTCCTTGAACACTTCGCGCACGAGGACCAGCCCGAGCTCGTCATCGAGCACTTCAACGCTCAAGTCGACAACTACAACGCGATTCGCCACGGCACTTCTGTCCCTTCGTCGACTCACGACTGTGCTTTGGCTTGGGACAAGCTCCTCGCCGGCGACATCCTTCAGGACGACTTCGAGATCCCGATCTTCTCCCCGACGCTCAACGACTACCTTCCCGCCGGTATCGCGAAGGACAAGGGCAAGGGCAAGGCGAAGGAGAAGGAGGAGAGGTCGAAGGCGAAATCGAAGAAGACCTCTTCTTCTTAGGTGTTCTGACTTGTCGCGACGCGTTCTGACTTGGTCGATTTTCTTGTTCTTGTAACTATTCCTACCGCCCCCTCTTAGGATACGGACTTCAGGTAGAATAGTTTACAAGTCTCCAAATACCTACGCGAATATCCTGTATATATTGTACTGTGAATAATCTTTCTTGGGTTTTATTCGTGCGAATTTCGACTTAGAAGATTTTTCCAGTTCAACATTCTGAATAGCGTCGGTTCGAGACCCGAGATAAGATAGCCGATTAAGATAATCTTGACAGATCTCTTAGCGATTATTCTTATCTTGACACGGTGGCTATGTGATGCCATCGTTGGTCTTCAACATGTCAGCACGGCTAACTGAATCTGAACTAGGGGTACTTTTCGTCTTCCCCTCTTATGTCCGTCTTCTATCGTCATGCCTTCGGCTCTGTGGAGATAGAGCATGCGTCATACATGTTAGAGCTCTTCAAGGTGCGTTTCTAATCATGCTTCTAGTTTCTATCGTTTCCAAACTTAAACATGATTATAGCCGACTTATGCCTGCCAATGCTGCACTACTGCTGGCCGTGAACAAGAGTGTAGTTTCAACGGATGGGGCCGTGGATGTGGTCCTTGCGAGACCCGTTATGAAGGCCACTGCTTATTCCGTTTCAACTACGGTTGGATGGACTTCATGACTCGTCAGGAGTTCTCTCAGAATAGTGCGTCTCCTATTGTTCTGAATAGCATCCTAAATGCTAAACACTGGTTTCTAGGGATGCCCTGGGGTCTAGACTTGTTCCTTGTAGAGGATTTGGTCCAACACGTCCCAAGTATTCTGAAACTCCAACAAGATCGTCATGACCGGATGATCAGCTTGCTCACTACTCGGGTTAATTCTGTTAACTCTTTCGTTGAGCTACTCCTATTGGGCAGGAATTGGGAGTCCCTTGGTTATTCTAAACAGGCCTTGAAACTCGTAGCAGACCGTCGCAGCTTTCTTCGTTTGCACGAGAGTTCTCTGCTTACTGGCCCGTAGTTGTCCCCCTGTACTCGTATATATTATCAGACTTGGTTTCAATTAACCCTATCCATCTGCCGTGCCTAAACCCTGAAGGTTCTGCGGATTCTGAATAGCGGCTTATCGAAGGAGCCATTTCAAATATTAATACAGCACGTCCCATCTAGCTCAACCGGACAGAGCGCCAGATATCGGATCTGGAGGTTACGAGTTCGACCCTCGTGGTGGGCGTACGTTTTGCTTCGAACTCGATGTTTGAACTTTGTTCTTTAACCTTTTTGTTCGAACAACCACGAGAACGGTTATTCAGGATGACTCCTGTGTCGCCAGTTCCACCTGATTATTCTGAATAAGCTTGTTAAAGCCAGTTTTCACATGTAGAAGGAGGCTGCTAAGGAGTTGGCCCAGCAGGTCAAGAAGGTACGTCTCACTTCATCGCGAATTCTTGGATTCTGAATTATATTTCATCCAGACTCGCAAGAAGAAAGTCGTTTCCCCTGAAGACGTTCCTACCTCAGACGAGGAGGAGGAAGGGACTGCGGCTGATGAGGACGTGAATATGGAGGACGCTCCCACCAAGGTACGTCTCCCCCAATTTTAAATATTCTCCCACGGTTTAACTTATGGGTTCAATATTCAAAATTCAGAAAGATCGTGATTCTTCTCCCGACGTCGTTATCCTTGACGATCCAATTGACTTCGACAAAGGTGCACAAGTCGTTATCGTGGGTGGCAAGGTTGTCCCTCGCCCTGGCCACGAGCAGGACCTGAACACCATTATTCAAAAGACCGTCGAAGCTAACAACGCCTCTGCTGCCCCGGTTCGTCTCTTATTCAGGATCACATCTTTAACCTGTTGACCTCGTTTTAACAGAGCAAAGGGAAGAAGCGCAAGGGCGACCGTGATCGCGCCGAGGTCATTCGCTTTCCCTACGTCCATATCAACCGAATTGACCGAAAGTCGAACGCGTATATCCAGGCTATGAACGTTATCGCGAAGACTGCCCCGGAGGAGGCTGCTAAGGTAGCCCTTTTGTCTGAGATGTCCCCGCCGGCCAAGCGCAGGCGCGGCCGGCACGACTTCGTTGATTTCGAACAAGGTGCTCACGATGTCCCACAGGGTACGTGCCGCTCCTTATTCAGGACCGCAATCTCTGATTGCTTCCTCAGACAAATTCGCCAAACTTTCCCCTTCGAAGCCTGGCGACGCTCAGCAGATTGTCGCTCACGCCCGGAACGCCATGGCGAGCACCGCTGGGGTACAAGTTTCCAACACAGCCCTCCTTCGTGCGGAGTTCGATACCCGCAACCGCCTTGTCAACGTTATCGCCCGCCTTGCAGCTGACTTGTCAATTCACGAGGTCTTGGTCGGAAAACACGATGAGATGGTCAACCTTATGAACGAGCGCCAGCTTTCTGCTCTCAGCCAGCTCCCGTAGGTCACAGGTTAGCTTTACTTCCTATAATCGCATCCCAGCTTATTCAGAATGGTTGATTATAGAGAACCAACTTCGACACTCAATCCGTGCCCCTTCCCCAACTGTTCCTGTTCCCCCCATCCCGTCGACGTCTGCCACGATTCAGTCGACCTTTCCACGCTTGACATCCCCACTTTCCTTGATAGCCCGGTTCAACTTTCCTAGATAGCGTATTTCAGCCTTCTATTTCAGCATACCCCGTCTCTCATAGTAGGACATCCGCTCTTTAGATATAGGCTTCCGCACTCCTTCAGCCTATATCCATTTGTAACCCCCACTTGATTTCCGTGAATACTATTTGCCGTTCCGATATAACCCCTTCGTCCTGAATTAGCCCGTGTTTTATTCTGTATTACGCCATCTTGTCCTTCTTGCGCGAACGCCTCGAACGTCTGGGGTTTTCAACATCATAAACAGGTCCAGGGCCTAGGTCAACATCTTCTGGTTCTTCATCGCTCTCATATTCCTCGGAAAGTTCCGCAGGGTCCACCTTCTCCCATCCTGGCACCAGCGTAACCTTGTGAAACTGCATATCCTTGCCCTCATATTCGTCCGGAACTCCCTCGTCATTAACGAGTTCGTCCAGTTTTTCTGCTGACATATCTATGAGCTCCTCAATTTTATCTGTAAGCCTTATACGCTTGCGCTGTTCAAAAGGAATAGCTCTAAATCGGCCGATCTTTGAGTGGTACATTGCACCATTCATTTCACAGCACAAGTAAGAACCTCCTTTCGTCTTTCTGACTACCACCATGGGTCCCAGGTATCTGGGTTCCATTTTACTATTGAGAGATTTCTCAACCGTCGTGTTCCGAATAAGGATCAGATCACCCGGTTTGAAATCATAATCCTCGATGGTGTCTTTGTGAATACGCTCGTACCTCCGCACCGCGGCTAGCTTTTCTGCAGACACCCTTTTACGCATCTCTTCAATGTGTTGGGAGTGTTTGGCCAAAGCTTTAGCCCTCAGACCTACGAGTTCGGCTGTCGTGATAATAGTATCAGGATACTCTACCAACCAAGTCGATTCCTCGATATCCAGGGGAATCGTAGGATGGGCCCCCGTAACTGCAAAGTAAGGTGTGCATCCTAGTCCTCTCCTGGTCGTGATTCGGTCTGCCCATATCACTTGTGGAAGGAACCAATACCATTTCCTGGTGTCGCCTCCTGTTGCTTTGTACAAAGATTGCCGCATATCCCAATGGCCCCGTTCAACCGGTCCATTTGCCTGAGAGTTATATGGAGAAATCCTTATTCCCGTGATGCCGTATTTGGCGTTCAACCATTTGATTGCAGCCAGAAATTGCCCTGCGTTATCCGTAACAATCCATTTAGGACAACCCCACCGGCATATAATTTCTTCTAACAGAAATCTGCCGAGTGCCTCGCCATTATCAGCTCTTAGTGCCCTAGCCTCGAGCCAACGTGTTAACGAGTCCCTGGCCGCCACTACAAGCCTGTGCTGGTTCGATACGGTGCCCATAATCATAACATCAACATGTATCTTCTGGAAGATACTGGGAGTTAATGTCGCGATTGGTGGTATTCGCAATAACTTTTTCTGCCTTGCCTGACAAAGTCGACAGGTTTTCACATACCAACCGATGTCTTTCTCCATTTCCGGCCACCAAAACCGGTTCTCGATTAGTGACTTCGTAGAGTAGACGCCCTTTGTGGCCCAGACTGTCGTGCGAGGCTTTCATCATGTACATACGATGATCCTTCTCAACAACAAGCCGGTGCTGTGAATCCTCCCCCTTTCTGTAGAGCCGCCCTTCCTTATTCAGGAAGAACTGTTTCGCATACCTAATGAACAACTTATACTTTTTATTGGAATAGCCTTCCGGCCTCTTAAAAGGGTCCTTCAACCATTCCTTAACAAAGTGAAGCCGTTCATCAGCATTTATTGCCCCTTCAGATCGGTGGTCCTCAGGATAAGGTTCACGCTTCTCTGGATCCCATTTGAAATCCGTATTCGGAAGCAAGCCCTCTTCTTCCTGAATTTGACTCATGAGGAACTGGGGCATGACCACTTTTTCAGATTCATAGGCTTTCTGAATAGCGCTGTCCATGGTTAAACGTTCCTCATACGCTTTGTCGCATTCACACTGGAATTGCGAGACGTGTGTGGCCATTTCAGGCAGTCCTTCTGGACTTTCGTCTGCAATTCCCTGGTAATAACCACCCCGCGTGTCAATGTCTTGTTTGAACTCGTCCAACTCATAAGGTTGGGGAATACCTTTATCCCAGTCCTCATGGTCTTCCGGAGGAGGGTTCTCATCATAACCTTCCTCTGGGTTTGCATGGATAGTATCGCCAGGTTGTAATTTCCGCCTTGATAAACCGTCTGGGGAGAAAGTCATTCCCCGAACATGCTTAAGTTTAAAGTGGAACATTAAAATCTGTTCGATCCATCTATTTATGGTTGCGTTTGGTCCCATACCAGGATTGGCCAGCATGCCCTTGATGTACATGGCATCTGTCTCAATCACTAGTCGCCGACAACCAAGCAGCCAATATTGCATGTGAAGAAGCGCCCGCAAAAGTCCGTACAACTCCCTTTTCGGTTGAGAGAATCTAGCTTCTCTCTCGTTCAAAGGTATGGAATCGAACTTTGCGTAATATTTCTTGGTTGGGTCATCTGGATCTACTTGATATATTTCCAGCCCTACCGCCATCCAAGAAGTGTCGACGGCCATTACTACATCCGAAAGCCAATCATAATTGATTGGTTTTAAGGCTGCACAATTCTGAACCGCTTGCTTGACTGCTTCCATACAGGCTTCCTGTTTCTCTGACCATTCCCATTCCACATCTCCACGAAGGAGCTTTGAAATCGGCCTAGTCAGAACAGTGTAGTTCTGAATAAACATCCTCATAGTCCCGACAACTCCGAGGAACTGCCTGACCTCTGAAATATTTTCCAACGCTGGCCATCTCGTTATTACTCCAATTCTATCTTCTGATGGCCGTCGCCCATCGTAAGAACACATATGTCCAACGACTGCGAATATTGCCATGCACAGGAAAGCCTTGAGTCCCGAGAATGTTCCCCCACAATACTTGATCCGTTGCACTATACGGTTCAAATTTTGAAAGTGCTCCCATACAAACCTACGAATTCCTGGGTTAAACGGATGGGTCTCGTAATTCCCATCCGCGTCCTGGTATCGAGAACCAGGGCCCCTAATCGGAACATCATCGATATATGGAATGGTGACATGTGGTATTTCGTCCCGGAGGATGAAAGTCACATCGTCATGGAATATAGGTACCGAATTAGTCCACCCTTGAGGTAGCTTCACTAGCCGTAAAGCCCCGAAAGGTGTCTGGAATGTCGTAAAGTCCCTTGAATTTTCATCCAAGTCTCTATGATCATATCCTGAATAGAGGTCGAGTACCGCTCCACATGCCCGCCCAGCGAAATGATTTGCCAGTTCATCCGTTGCAGGTGGTATTCCAGAATGAGCAATGGTCACTGCGTTCAGTGGTTCAAGGGCATGTACAAGTCGAACACTTTTGCCATCCTTCTTGACTACACCAAAGAATTTCGTGCGGTAAGATGCATTAGAAGGTTCATAGACTCCAGCGTCTATTTTATTTTTAATGATCTTACATACTTCCTCCAACTGTCCGCGCGGAATGGGGATGCTCTTTTCAACCCAAACCTTGTGTTCAACCACCGGTATTTCAACCGGAGGGAAGAAATCATGTCTAAAGCTCCCGCGTTCCGAATCATCCCAGGCGAAGGCCTCATTCTGAATCATCATAAAATGATGCAACAGTTTCCGCTCTTCCAGCCATAGAAAATCTCCCGCGTGAATCTTATCAATGATTTCTTTCCTTTCCAAAGTATATCTCCCAGTAGGGCAATAATCTCCTGGATTCGGCGATAGTCCCGGCATATCTTTTAACGGATCTCCGGTTATCTCTCGCTTTATTCGGAATTGCTCAGGTAACTCCCCGTAGACTGGTCTGGTCTTCAGAGCTACTGGTTTATATTTCTTTGTTGCGAACACGGATGCAACCGGTTCTCCTGGTTTGGCCTTCGCCGTACCTGGTGAATCTCGTTCATCCGGGTCCAATCTCCAACTCGGCCCACAACACTCGCATGGGTCCGAACGATCCTTAATTGTTTCTTCACCAACAGTGTCTAGAAACACACTTTCATATTCAGAATCCTTATTCAGGACTTCTGAAGGTACAGGGTGTATCCAATCCGCCGTTTGACAACAGTAGCACCGGATCTTCGGATCATTCGTGTGTTTCGCACGGTTCGATTTCTTCCCTTGATCCGTACTTTTCGGTGATTTGACCGGCCGCACACCTGAGTGTTCGGGTAATCGTTTATCGAAAGTGAAAACCTGGTAAGTGGTCTCGCCGTCCTTGGGTTTATGCAGTCTAGGCTTTGGAGACACAAACTCTTGTAAAAGAGTCGTGGCCTTAACATCGGCTTTTAGTGAAGCACTATTAGTCGATGCCTGCAAGTACGCCGTATTGAGTTCGTCCGTTGAAAAGTTCATGCCGTTCCGGGGTTCCAGATATCCTTCAATCTGAAGTTCACCATTTTTATCAAAACCAAATTTCAGTGCTAGGTCTCCTTGAGGGCGGTCAATCCCTAATTCCTTGAACACGTCTGAAAATCCTGTTTTGACTCGGTTTGCGGGGCTGACGCCGCCGGTTGGTGAGCAACTCTGATAGGATCGCTTTCCTCGTCCTCAACCTCAGTAATGGAAGCCTTAGGGCTGTTCGCCTTTACTGAGCCTCGGTCATAGGTTGGCACAGCTACTCTTCTTTGCGTTATTGGGTCCTTAAGAGTGACGATGGTGGTTCCATCACTCTTATTCTGAATAGTGCTTTCAGTCAACATTTCGAAAGGCCTGCCTAAGAGGATATCATAGGGCACTCCATCGATGATGTGGACTTGAAGGTACACTGTCAGGTCCCCGAACGTGAATGATACATTCCGGGCAAGGCCCGTTGTCTTTTTCATGGTACCATTTGCGCTCTCCATCCAGATAACAGTATCTGGATCCCACGGAATTTTTAACCTCTCTGCGACTTTCTGGTTCATAGATATGATCATAGACCCAGCATCACTAATCGCTTCGACGTGTATTAAACCGTTGACCAAAGGAAACAGGACTTTTATAGGCCCCGTGTCGTTACTCATGAATTTCAGGTACTTGAGCGCCATAAACACTTGTTTCCTGATTTCACTTTCCCCAAGGGTTGATAAATAAACTTCATATGGATCAGGAGCGATGAGGGCACCGGCGGGTACATTGACCAAGTCTCCGCTGCTTTGAGTAAAGACTCTGACTTTTGGCAATTCGAGTATATCCAATGCGTCATATCTTAAGGTATCCTCTTCTTCTGAATAGTCCACCGGGAGCTCATTTTCTTTTTCAACCATTTGTGCCAGTACAGCGCCTTTGTTAGGCTTTAAACGCGACTGCCTGGACTTGGTTATCTGTGTCTTGAGTTCTTTTGCCACCTCAGGAGACACAGCGGCCATTTCTTCAGCGGACATTTCAAAGTTCCCGCCTAGAATACGCCTCGCAACTCTCTTCACGGTTTCAGCCTTATTAAGTGCATGCCCAACTTTATAAGCTTTCTCAGTGGGCAATGGCAAGGGTTCCGGATAAGAACCTGTTGGTTCAGGTTTCCCTTTCTCCGGGAACATCTTGTCATACTTGATTTGGTAAGGTTGTTGCTCTTCGTCAGAATAATCATCGTCCAGTTGAATCTTAGATCCAACCTTTCGTGAGTCCTCTTTTCGGGAGCCCTTATCCTCCTCAATGACGTCTTCCTTGGGTTTCGGTTCCATATGGCGACGGATCATTAGAACTATCATGTTTTTAAGCTCCTGAAACGCCCCTTCGTGATCTCCACCCCATTTAAACGGCCTCGTCTTCCTCTGTTGTAGCATATCCACAAATGGTTTTACATGCTTTGCAAAGTTCCAAATGTGATCTCTATATGCATTCATCATCCCCAGCATACTCGCAACGTCGCTGTAAGTAATCGGCCTAGGCCAATCTTTAATTCGAGCGATGCGTTCCTCCAGTTCTTCCGAATCTCCCAGTTTAACCCTCCAATTTTCACTCGTATCAGCCAGACCCTTTTCCGTTTCAGTAGCCACTTGTCGGTTCTCCGGAGGCTTGGCTACAAGGGATTCTGAATTACCAGAATTCCTTGCCTCCTTCCTCGAACGCTCTAGAAATTTGAGTTAGCAGGTCCTTCCGAACCTGCCCCAGTTCGTGTTTGAACCAACTGGTTTTGAGCATTGCCTGAGGCCTGACTATTCAGCCCATTCAACAATTGCACGAATTGATTAATGTCCCACCCCGGCGGCAACATTGGCATATTCGGAATAGTGCCCTGCCCATTATTCACATTTCCAGCTACTTGAACTAGCTGCTGATGCGCTTGAGGAGAGGGTACTACCTGATTGCTTATCTGCACGGGAATTTGGGAGTTCATCATTTGTACGCGCATGCTCCTCAACTCATCATCCCGAGTGTCGTATATCAAATTCATCTGGTCAGTGTTCTGATCGAACCCATATTGAACCATCTGAGTTTGAGGATTGCTAAGCCGACCAATCTCTGAGCCCTTGCGTTTGCCTAGAGCTACCCAGTATTCGTCGACACGCTCCTTCCTGCTTTTACTTTCAGGAAACCTAGGAATGTACCGTCCATCACCGAGCCTGATTGACCCATTCTCGACTTTCACATAGCCCATGTCAATATGTTCTTGTTTATACGGACAATCTTTCATGAAGTGCTCCAGGAGCCAACAATAAAAGCAAGACATATCTTTTTCACCACTACGGCTACTCGAGTTACGATTATTTCCGCTCCAATTATTGTTGTTGTTACTCTTCACTACTGAATTCGAATTTCCTTGATCATTATTTCCGTCAGACTTCCCTCCGTTCTGGTTATTATCCATGTGCGGTGGTGTCTGTCGAACATTCTGACTAAAGGACTTCTTCAGACTAGCATCAATCTTTTCTTCGATCTTTTTGTCGACAAGATCAAGTTTATCATTCAGATGCGCTAGAATCTGAGTGATACCCTCCATCTCTTTCTTCGTGGAAGACTCTCCTTTGGTGGATTGGTACTTAGATCCCGAACTACTATACTTGGAGGAAGAGCCAGTCCAATTATCGGATATGGCCTCCGCTATCCCAATTATTTCGCTCAAGGGAATCTTTGCTCCTCTCCTTTTAACCAAGGCGTCCCCCTTTTCTCCATCCCTGTCGGCATGATCTCCTTCAGCAGCTAATTGAACCGCCGAGGGTTTGAGAACTGAGCTTTCTGACCCATTCTTTCCCGCCAAGATTTTATTCTGACTAGCCATAAAGTTGACTTGCTCTGCGAATTTCTCGTCAAGAACTTCGAGATACATGTCCACTAGCTGACCATTGTCTATGGAAGCCGGGGCTTGCATTAACTTGTCCGCTTCGTTGGAGAAGGATACTGAGAATCTCCTAAGAGCTCCTAATTCAGAAGGTTCGATTCCTCGATTTTCTGAACATATCTTCTTCAACCTTCCAAGCGTCCCGACTCGAGCATCTTCGAGTTCTGGGAACAGCTCCTCTATATCTTTAACCCAAGCATCGTAAGTGCCTGTTTTATAGTGATGGAGTCGCTCCCACTGCTCTCTGGTCTCTTCGTCGGTCAAGTAATCCAACACTAAGTTTTTTCTATCTTGGTCTTCGGTAATTTTCCCTTTGTCACAAATAGTCTGAACATTTCTCAAGAAGCCCCTTAGTTTAGAAGGGGTCTTTCCATCGAATTTCGGGCCATGGAGATCCCAAGGTACTGGTACACGAAAACTGGCCACCGTCGCTACGTTTACGGGTCTATCCGTCATAATATTCTGAATTGGAGTTGCTGCACGGGACGGTTGAACCGAAACTGAAGCTGATCCTGGAGTTTCTTCCAGGTTGGGACTTTGTTGGATTTGGGGATTGCTCCTTTGTCCTGATGTAGATGCTACCGTGGAAACGGTCTGAAGCTCGTTATAAGCCTGACGCCTGCTTTGTGTGATATTTGCTTGGTCTGCGCGTGCACGATCCGAAGCCGAGAGTTGTTTTGCTATCTTTGTGAGAGAATGCTCTTGTAGTTGAGGTTGAAGAACAGGCTTCTTTGAACGAGTAGTTCGAGAAGGAGGTCTGCCAAATCCTGACACTGGAAGAGATCCTTGTCCAACAAAGGTAGAGTTTTCCGATTCAGGCTCGTCTGAGACCCGAGGTGGAATGGTTTTATCTGTTTACGGACAGAAGAGCCTAGTTGTACCCAATGACAAAAGCCAATGAGTAAATGTGCTAGTTGCAATTGATATTGCGATCCAAGGTTCCAATTCAGAACGCGCCTTTTTGCTGTTATTCACAACGTATAATACCCAGCAATCAATTAATCTGCTACCCTCGTGGTGGGCGCCAGATGAAAGGGTTGCACAGGAGAAGCGGATGGAATCAAGATTCGACGGTTTAGATATGAATGAAGACAAAGATACAACAAAGTTGAATCTTTAATCTAATCCACAACAAACAACCTAATCCTAAACACTTTACTACTTCTACCGCCGAGTTCGTATTGTAATGAGGGGAGCAGGTAATTAAGGGGTTGCTGTTTTAGACGTGTGCAGCGCGCGTGTGATCTGAGTGAAGTAAGGCTTGGTAACCAAAGTTATAGCACCCTATTCGCAAAGTGGATTGTAAAGCGTCCAAAGCTATATGCCAAAAATCCCAAACGTATCCAGTCCAAGGCTATGCAACAAGCCTGTAACGATTCCAAGTCCCAAGGCTATACAACAAGCCGGTCACAATTCCAAAGGCTATACCACAAGCCAAATCCCAAATCAAAGGCTATACCACAAGCCAATTCACAAGCCACAGGTTCAATACAATTCACAATCAGTCAGGAGTCCAGGAGTATCGCCAGGGGCGTGCAGAGATTTATATTATAACTTGGAACGGCACTATTCTGAATAGAGTAGCCCTGAGTGACAAGTCCAGATCCGAACCGTGCGTTAAGGAGGGCCGTAACTGGGTGGCGCCTCAATAACCGGGGTGGGATTCCGTACCGTACATGCCAGTGCTCTCGCTATTTTATACTGTACACTATAACGCTTACACAGAGAGAATTACAAGATTGCGGATAAACGGAGTAGGGGTGTGACAGACGATCGGGTATACATGTGTTTAAAATGAATAGAAAAACGAGTCATATCAGTAGCCAAGCAGTTACAGTTGAAATAAGAAAGATTAATGAAACTCCTGAATGTCCATTAGTTGCCTTGGGACTTATCTCGGACTTCGTGTGGTGCTGGAAGTCGAGATTAGTCCCTAGGTTCTGAATAGGGCCGTGCCCGTGAATAAGATACTCAGAAATGGATTCTACATGTTCGTAGCTTCCACTGAGTACCCCGCACTCCCTTGTGAAGAGCTTGGAAGACCAAGTTCCTGGATTGGAACCTTAATCTCCCCGTTTTGAGAGTCGATCGCGATTTGATGCGATCATGTCCGGATAATTCCATATCGGCCTATTCGGAACATGATCTCGGGCAAGTACTGAGCCGGTCACGTGGTCCATCGCGTATCCCATTTCGATGCAAAGAGATGTAAACAAAGGCTTCAATCAAGCGTCCGGCGTCCTCAAGACATAACCGATAAATCCCCCAGATGCCCACTAGGTACGTTATGAATAAGGGAGCTCTCTTGTACAACCTGAGCGTCTGTAAGTTGACCCAGTTTTAATTGTAACCCGTACAACAGCGCTAATTCAGTATGATCTTTCTGAATAGCCCCTGCGGGTGGACTTATTATAGTCCCCATTAAGAGTAGGCTCAAAGCATAATATCAGATATGATATTATGCTTGAGACGCGCGTTAAAAAGAACAGAAAACGCGAAAAACGCGTGAAACAGGCCTAAACCCGATACACGGCTTATCAGCGCTTCTCCCGGCCAAAGAACGTCAAGATCTCCCCTGCTCAGTCGACGGCAAATATTTCAAGATCTCTTACGACTTTATCCGCCAGGTTATGCGCATCTCCGATCCAATGGCAAGTCTCTTCTCTTCTGTTACAGCGCCGCCCGTTTACTAACTTCTTTTTCTAGTACGGGCCCCGCTGCAACGTCTGCCAGCTGAGCGGCAGCATCTGCCATGTCCGGGGATACCCGGCCATGTGCGATAACTGCTCTCGCGGGCACGGCGCCAAAATCTGCAACCTCACCCAGCCGGACGAAATCAACAACGACGTGTGGGGATCGCTACTGGCCTACACGGACTTATCGTCGGAAAGTAAGTTTTCCGCGTTTTTGCCCACCCACTGTTTGCTGACTCGTTTCCCGGAGGCTGGAAGCGTACCACTGAGACTCTCGGGCAGTCGTACAAAGCACTCGAGTCCCTGGAGTCTGCCCGCACCAACCTCCTCGCCGAGTACCACTTCAACCTTCTCAACTACTTGGTGGTCATCCTGCGTGCCCACCGGGAACTCAACGCGCAAGAGTTTTGGGAGCGGTTCGAGCCCAAGGCCACCGGCGAGACGCTTCTCCGCCTGGCGATGGCGCAGCAGCTCACCGCCGACACCGAAGTCACCCGCGCGTACGTCTGGCAGTACTACGAGTTCGAGCACCTCCATCTCGACATCCCGCTGTTCAAGTCGGCGTACGACTTCTACCGCACCTACGACGATGCCTGCGACGAGCTCGATCCGTCCGGCTACTACTTGGTGCCTGCCTCAGCGGAAGATTCTCTCGAACCCCGCTGGGTTCCAGTCACGGTTCGCTGCCCACTTTTCATTCTTCCTTCGTTTATTCTGACTTCACTTCTTTTAGGCGAACGATTTCGAGACCGCCAAGAAGGACAACGGCAAGGTTCCCGCCGGCATTCGCTCGAGCGACTCCGCTACGAGAAGGCGCTGGAATCTGGCCGGGCGAAACCCCGCCCAGCACCGCGCGACTCGGACGGCACGCCCTTCCCTCACGGCACCGGTCTCCGCCCGACTGGATTCCTCCAGAAGCTGTGGGACTCGTATGGGCCCGCGCTGTTCGACCTCGAGGCGGAGGAGGCCTCCGACGAATCGTCGAGTTCCTCCGATTCCGACTTGAGCGACCACGCCCACCAGGAAATGGAGGAGGTGGCAGCCGGCCGGCCAACTCGCAAGCAAGCCCGCCGCGACCGTCAAGCTGGGGACTCCGCCAACGCCAACCCGGACACGGTGGTTTCCCCGCCAGCCCCTTCGCAGGCCAGCGGCTCATCCAACGTCATCGCCGTCGGGGAGGTCAAGCGTCCCGTTGTTCGCAAGCGCCCGGCCAAACCCAAGAACCAGCCCAAGAGCAACGAGATGGTTGTGGATCCGGGCGGCGAGTAGGGCCTCCGTCTTTTCTTTATTGCACATATTGTATTTCCTGCCCGCGCACTTGGCGCCTTCGTATTTCCCCGCCCTTAGTACTTTCTGACTTGTCTTTTTCGCCTCTTTCTTGATATGCTCGGACCTCAGAGTACACCGTAGATTACTTAGTCAGTAACTTCTGGTTGTATTCGCCCCATTTTAAATCGAGCCGCCCGTTTGTACATGTCCCAAGTGCGGAAGACTTCCTAAGTCAAATTTCCCCAGGTGACGCTTAAGTGAAAAGCTGGCGGGAAAAGTGCCTTCTTTTTGCGTCCACCGCTGGCTTGAGTTCTTTTTGCGTCCACCGCTGGCTTGAGTTCTTCAACTTTAGCCGGTGGCTAACTCCGTCCGGCTGATTCTACCGTTAGAGCCATCGCGATCTTCTTCATCAGTGACTATCAGTAGTCACAAACTTCTTTCAGGGGGTTGAGCCGCCTGCCATGTGCTTCCCGCCCGTGTCCCGCACCATGCAATCACCCGGCGACGTGCGTATCGACGAGTCAATATTCCCGCCCGCTAGTCAAGCCTTGGTACGCCATTTGTATACGGTAGTGAGTGGTACTGGTGGCAGATAGCCCGCCCGCCCATTTCTCTCGTCTTATGTCTTCAAGCCCGACCTAGTCTGCCATCGGTGTGCGGACACCAAGCAGTCCTGCACGTTTGTGCGCTGGGGGGCTCGGTGCGCCGATTGCAGGCAAGAGGGACATATGAATTGCTTGTTCCTCAGCCGCCTGTGATGGTACCAGGAGCATCCGCCGGGCGGTACTGAGGTGTTTTCTCACAACGAGCGTGCGTCAGCCGGTCAAGACCATTTCTCCGCCCGCTTATTGATACTTCCAGCCGCTGCCTTTGCAGAACTCTGGCACTACCTCTCCTTCCGGGACCTTCACCCCTGGATTTTCGAGGGGTGCCTCGACGACGGCTATCCTATCGGCCTCATCTTCAGCAACAAGGACTACATCGATTCCATCAGGAACACGGAACTCCTTCGCCGGCTGATTTCTGTATACCAGGCTGAAGACCGCCAGCTCCTGTTCGACTTCGCATCTCGCCGCCTAACTATGCTGTCCGACTTTGTTCCAACGCCTTTGGAGTCTCAGGCGGCTGGTACCGTAGTCCGCCGCCTCTCGAGTAGTACCTAGCGGGAGCTGTTTTTCCAATGATCAAATCTCGATCACTTTCAAATTTTGCCACCCCGCTAGACCCTGGTGCGGATCCTTCTTTTATTCTTCCCAACCAATCGTCCTTATCATCGGACAATCAGCGGGCAACATCTGACCA
Organism: Mycena polygramma; assembly: GCA_029449255.1. NCBI lineage: Eukaryota > Fungi > Basidiomycota > Agaricomycetes > Agaricales > Mycenaceae > Mycena > Mycena polygramma. The sequence goes on along the minus strand of JARKID010000004.1, from coordinate 1,871,156 downwards.
ACGGGCGGCGGAGATATATATTTCAGGGTCTAGCGACCGCCCGCAGGACACTTCTTCTCGATCTTGCTCCCCTGCGTAGACACCCGTATGTCTCCGCCCGAAGGATTGCGCCTTCCTGGCGAACAAAATGGCTCCTTCATGCTCCTCCAGACTCGTTTTGTAAGTTCCTGCCGGGTTCCATCTGGCCACACACTGAGCGTCGCCCAACACAGCCTAGTAACGACTGCGTTCGCTGCACTGCCGATGGTCGCCATTGTATCTGGCTTCAGTGGGCTTTGCCCTGCTTCCGTTGCCTTTTTATCGGGAACCGCGACTGCTGTTATCTCAAATTCGACCTCTGGAGCGAAGAATACATTCGTGGGTGGGAGCTTAACCCGTCAGGTTCTTCAGGTGTGCTCTTCTTTCTTTCATATCCCCAGCGGCTAACTTTTTCCAAAGGTGCCCGCCAGCGCCTCGATGACCAGTACTTTGCTCAATGCCGCCCGGTTTTCAACCAAGTCTTCGACGCAGACTTAATGTCCAAAGGAGACGAAGTCATCCGCCATGTTTTGTCTGGCTGCACCGACGTCAAGGAGCTTTTCGTTATCATCCAGAACTGTGTTGAGCTTCGCCGCCCGTCGAGCGTCGTTGACCTTCTTCGTGAACGGCTCGACGTGCTTTGTACTAGACACGGGCTTGTTTTGCCCGCCAACATGCGGTTGTAGCTAGTTTCCCGCTAGGAATATAATCCGTCTGTCTCTTCAGTTTGCCTGCCTGGTATTCCTTCCGCCGGAGCGTTTAGAATCGATAAATTATTCTGTTTCAAAGGAGACCTTTCTGGGCTAAATGCAGGGCCTTATCGTAATCCCCTCCCCCTATCTTTTGAAATGGCAACTGTCCTCAGTTGATCCCACGGAACGGACCATGAGGAGGGCACATCCCATGGGTGCAAACCATATGGAAAGCAGCCGGTCCCGCGGAAGTAACCGCCGTCAAGAGGAATATGGGGTGATAAAATTTTCTGAACCCTGATTTATCTTCTCGTCAGCTCGGACTTGGCCGATGGATTGGATAGCCGACCAGATATAAAAAGCCGGCAGGGGCTTCTGTGCTCTCGCATCTCAATTTCTCCCGCTCGTTTTTATTCCCCGTCTTACTACCCAAAATTCCATGTCCAAAGCCGATTTCGTCACCGTCAAGGGCGACTTCGTCAAAGCCATCGACACCGCTCGTTCCTTGGCTAAGTACAACGTGCCTCTCGAGGCCCGCCGTACTCAGCTTGAGGACGTTGGTGCCGCTGGTGTGAGTACCCGTCGAATTCTTCTTTCCCCCGGCTGACTTCTTTGACGCAGGCTCGTCTGGTACCGCTGCAAGCGTACGTTCTGGACGAGACCGAAGAAAGTCTCCGCCAGGAATGTTTCGCCGCCCGGCAGCTTTATCACCAGCTCTTCAATCCCGAGGCCAAGCCCAACTTCTCTTATCCCGCCGGGTACGAGGCCATTCGTCAATTCACCAAGGTGATTCAGGCGGAGCGCACCAAGAAGCAGGCGGCTGCTGCTCCTGCTGCAGCTGTGGCGCCCGCCGCTAAAAAGGAGAAGGTAGCCCGCCCGTTTTGCAAGCTTTTGGCTGCCCAACTGACGCGACTCCCCCTTTCTTAATAGAAGGTCACTCGGTCCTCCACCGCCGCCAAGAAGAGCCCCGTTGTCGTTGACGACAGCGACGAAGAGGTCTCCGTGATTGTTGGTGAATCCGTCGCCGACAGTAATGCTGCTGACGAGGTATGTCTTGTACAGCTCGCCGATGCTGTTTACGCGGTGACTGACGCCGTCATCGCCCGTATTTCTCAGATGAATGTGGACGACGATAGTCAGCCGGCTAGTAGCAAGGCTTCCCAGAGTGCAGCCAAAGGCAAGAAACCCAAGGAGGGTGGGCGCGCTGTGAGTTGCCCTCTTTATCCTTTATAACGATCTATCTCACCGCCCGGTTTGTAGGCCAGCCCGGCCGGTAAAAAGGGCAGGGCCGCCAAACGTCCTCGGGTAGCCGGGATTGACGCTCTCTTTCACGAAGACGCCTTTCTTACGGCCGGTGAGTTTTTATCTCTTCAATTCTGCCTCAATTGTACTGAAGCCTTCTTTCTAGCGACCACCGAGTTCTACGTCACTGGTCCGCACACCGCTACGCTCATGGAAGAGGTTACTAGCGTGCAGAGCATGTCTACCGACTTCCTCAGCAACTCCCTTGCTATGCGCAAGCGAATGTACTTCATCATGGTCGAGCTGGCGGTAATCCACGAGCAGTTTCGCAGCTCGCTTATCCGCCGCCAACAGCTCATTGAGGAAGGCGAGTTCATCGGGGAGAAGCTTCGTACTCACCCGGACAACGCCACTGGGGTGGACGCTCTGGTTCCTTAAGCAGGGGGCTCGTCTATAGCCTCCCGCGCCCTAGTTATACCGTCTATTTTTTTTTGTCACTCGTTTAGGACACCCGCCCGTACTTTCTCCCGGCTGTTTCGTAGCCTCCTTCCTTCGCCGCCAGCTTTAGCTATTTGTGTAGTCAATCTCTTGAATACTAGCTGGTTTGGTCGACTCAAGGTTCTGAGAAAGTTTATGATTTTTCCAGGCGGGCTGCCTGTGCTGCCGCCCGGGTTCTGGGGCGCCTTGGACGGTCTTCTGTGTCAGAATCCTCATCTGAATTGTCCTCCAACCAAGGTTCGTCAGACTCAGCGGGCGGTTCAACATAGTTGTCGTTCACACCCAGCCGGACGTTCTCGAACTGGTAGTCCCGGCCTTGATACAGCTCCAAGCCCTCGTCATTTATCATCTCCTGTAGCGTCTCCACCGACAGGTCTATCAGGTCGTGGATGTTTTCTGGAAGCTTAATTGCCCGTCGTTGTTCAAACGGCACTACTCTGAATTGCGCAATCTTCGACTGGAAAACTGAACCATCCATTTCAGCGACTATGTAACTCCCTCCAACAGTCCGCCTGATGACTATAACGGGTCCCAAGTAACGGTTCATCATCTTTGTGTCCAAGGACTTCTCCACTACGGTGTTGCGTACCAAAATAAGGTCGCCCGGCTGGAAATTATAGTCCTTGATGGTGTGAGCGTGCGCAGTCTCATATCTTTTTACCGCTGCCAGCTTTTCAGCTGACACTCCTCAACATGCGTGTAGTGCTTGGCCAAGGCTTGCGCCCTGTAGCCAATCAATTCAGCCGTTGTGAGTGCGCGGCCAGGCAACTCAACCAACCACGTCGCTTCTTCTATGTCCAGCGGGAGAGTTGGGTGCGCGCCAGTTACCATGAAGTAAGGCGAGCAACCCGTCCCCCTTCGGACTGTTACACGGTCCGCCCAGACGACTTGCGGGAAGAACCAGTACCATTTTCCAGGATTCCCGCCCGTTGCTTTGACAAGAGTCTGCCGGATAGGCCAGTGCCCGTTCTCGACCTTTCCGTTGGCTTGAGAATTGTAAGGTGAGACCCTAATCCCCCGCACACCGTACTTAGATTCCAGGTAAGCTACTGCCGCCAGGAACTGAGGTGCGTTGTCTGTCACCAGTTCAACCGGACAACCCCACCGGCAGATAATGTCTTCTAGGAGGAACAGCGCTAAGGTCCGCGCGTTCTCATTCTTGATAGGCCTTGCTTCTAGCCAGCTTGACAGCGAACAACGAGCATCAACTATCTTGTTGAACCCGTTAGATGGAGTGCCCACTACCATCACGTCTACGTGAACCACTTGGAACAGCGAAGGAGTGTAGGTGACCACCAGCGGAATCCTTAGCAAGGTTCTCTGTCGGAGCTGACACAACTCACAACACTTTATGTACCAGGTGACGTCCCGCTCGATCTCCGGCCACCAGAACCTTAGTTCAATTAAAGCCTTCGTCGCGAATCCGCCCCTATGGCCAAGACTATCATGGGCAGCTCTCATCATGTACATGCGGTGGTCCTTGTCCACTACCAGCTGATGAACGGAACCTTCAGCTGCTTTCTTATACAATTTGCCGCTGCCGCTTATGAAAAAGCTGGCGGCAAACCGCAGGAAGCTGTGAAATTCCTTATCGTTCATGCCTTCCGGCCGGTGTGTAGTGTCTTTCCACCACTCACGCAGTACCAGCAGCCTTTTGTCTGCCCGCTTGCCAGCTTCGGACCTATGTTCTTCTGAATACGGTTCCCGCTTCTCGGGATCGTACTTCAATTCTAGTCCAGGAATTAGCGGTTCTCCTCCGGGCGGGGTCCCAATTTCAAGGGTTTCTTCTTTTTGGTTTGAGCGAACGATCCAACCAGAGGGATATCTTTACCCGAGATTGCCGTCTCCAGCAATGGTCAGGCGGATGACAGTTCATCGTAGAAATCTCCCGGCCAACGAGCCTCAATTCTAGCTGCACCGTTTAGCATAATGCTCTGGACCTAGCCAGGAGGTCCGTTCGCAAAATAGCTGGAGCCAGCCACCCCCTCGCAGGCCCTTTCCCCCTGCCAAATAAATGCTTTTCAGTGGACCACGGCCAATGCCGGACCTCCGCTTTAGGTCAATAAGACGCAATATTGATTTTCTTGTCCCTCAACCAACCTAATTGGGTCATTCAGTCCAAACTCGTACAATTTTTCAGTGCCGTCGATGTCAATCAATGACAACCCGCTCCAATCTCTTATCTGTTTCACTATCTACCCCGGACATCTAATCATCTCTTCCTCAGATAACATATATTCATTTTCGTGTGCGCTGTACCCCCCATTAATGTCGCTCCACGTCTCGAAAGGTGTCAACGGCGGGCCCCCAGATCAGAAGACTAAAACCCACATTTCAGTTTGATGTCGTGTCCAACAAGACGACTGGATCTTGGTCTTCGAGTGCCAATGTGGCAGCGGTGGCCTTCGTCAGCTCCTGGTACTCCGCAAGCTTCAGGGCGTACGCCCTGAGACATGTATGCACAAGGGCTGGGGCGTCGTCTCGCTCCATCTTCGCCCCCGCCTGCCATTTGGCCACCCTCCACGCCAAGTATTGCCATATGTGTCCCATTTCTTGTGGGAGAAGAAGGATTGACTCGTCCCGTCGAGCCCTGCGCGCCTTTGCTCGTTCATTTTCAATGCACAACGCTACCGCCAATGATTAGCTCAGAAGGCGACAGTTCCAAAGCTTGCCTCACATTCATCCATTTGTCGACAACTTGATCACAGCTAGGTGTGTCGCCTCTTCCTCGATCTTTTTGTCCCCGGCAATCCGTTAGCCGGGATCCACGAGCATCCCCACAACATCTACACATCTTGGCATATCTCTTGGCGCGACTGTGGTACCCCCCTTGCAGCTGTACACCTGCGCAGGCTGCGGTGGGCATCCATTGTCGAACTACGTCTCTGTGCGCTCGATGCCGCCGCACCAGTGGCGCAGGGCGTGACGTCCCCCGACGAGGCAATCCCATCTTTGATGCCCAACCGTCAGTGTCAATCTGCGTAACAACGCGGCATCTCCGTATCTTCAATCTTGCTTTTGGGGCGCTGGTATCTGGACGATTATATATTCATTAAGCTCTACAACTGTATTCTCTAATCAATATACATCTATCAGGCAGCCCTCAGTCTCGAGCGTTCGGTGAAAACAAAAAAAAGACATACCTCGGAATTTTCACGTTGATGGTGTATCAAACAAGGCCGGAAGATCGCCGTCGTCGAGGGCTAGCGCAGATGCGGCGGCCTTCAGTGGTAGATTGAGCTCCTTGAAGTACCAGGCGCCGAGGTCCTCGTACATCTTCGCCTGCTTCAGGGCGTAGGCTTTCAGACCCGCTTGCACTGCCGCTGGGACGTCGCCTCGTTCCATTCTTGCCCGCGCCTGCCATTGGTTAGCCTCCCAACTCAAGTATCGCAATATGCGACGCATTTCCTCTCGCAGAAGATGGACCTCCTCGTCCCATCTGGTCTTCCGCGCCTTCGCTCGTGCCCACTCAACCCGTAAAGCTACGACCACAATCATTAGATGGATGGTCAGACTTATACGGGCTGACTCACATTCATGTAAGCTTTTCTCCCCCTCGTCCAGAGCCCCGCACGCTGCCCAAATCCAAGACATGACCGTCTTGGATGTCCCCGCCATGTGACGCAGAGTCCTGCCCCCCTTTCCCGCTGCGATCAAGGCCATCTTCTTCCTCGCTGCAGATTCGTCGTCCTTCACGTCACCGTCCAGGGTCAAATCACTGTCGTTCAGAGGCATTAGATGCGGCGTATACTCCGCCCCCTTCAGACTCGTAAGTGCTTTCCGCGCCTCCCGGTACTTGGTGGCTGTCGCGTTTACGCGATCCGTGATCTGCCCAGTTAAAGTCTGGGACCGCGTCGCGCCGCCCTGGCCCCCGATGTTGCTGTGTCTCCAGTACATGACGTGGCGCTTGGCGTGCAGGCGCGCACGGAGTTTCGTCAGCGAGTCTCCACACTGCGCCTCGCGGAGCTTTGCCTCCATCCCCGGCAGGGAATCCTGACACCCCGACGCCCGCTCCGCAGGCGTCAGCTCCGAGGGCAAAAACAAGCGGACGTTCTCTGGCTTCACCGGCGGGGCATCTGGATTCCGAGAACGGTTCACCCTCTCCACTGCGAGCACAGCCGCCGGCGTGTAAATTTGCTGCAAGACGCGGAACGGCCGAATTTTCGCCAGCAAGGCAAGTCGGTGCTCTTGAATTTGGCTTTCGCGATCTGCAGTGACAAGTGTCATCCCCGAGATCTCAGCCTTGATGCGCCGCCTGTCATGCGTCATCAGTATGGCATGAGTGGAGACAGAAGGACACCCACTGTGTATCCTCGAGCTGAAGGCCTGCTGTCAGGAATGCTGTCGCACTGGTGCCGTGCAGAGGCGCCAAGCCCTTCGCAGCCGCTTCCTCTTCATCCTTCTTCAAAGCGACCCGGATTTCCGCTTCCGTGGGGCCGTCTACCTGCATGTCAATACTCGTCGCCTCCGGATCGACACAGAGCGTACCTTTTTCATTCAGAAGGTACGGGTTCGGCTTCGTCGCGTCCGCATGAAACGTGTCGATCTTCTCCTGCCACTCTGATCTCTTCTCCGCAGGGATGCTCTTGTTTATCTGCTTCCACGCTGCGACCTGCCTTGTGCGCTCCGCTATTGCGACCATGAGTTTGCGTTGAAGGATGCGGGCTGTATCGCATTTCAGCTTGTAATTTCAGTACAAGTCACTCGCACGCACCTTGCCCGAGGTTTTTCATAAAATTGTGGTAATTGATCTTGTCCTCGATCGTGTCTGCGCGGTGACCGAGTCCCATATTCTTCGTGTGGTAGGCGAACGCATTCAGCTCCGCCCACAGGTGTTCGATCCCCTCCCCGTCCGTCTTCCCAACCCCGGGCACGAAGCTGAGGCTGTACCGATTGGTGCACAAAGCCTCGTGCGACGACGCGTGCCAGACCGGGACACCGCATGTAAACAGGAATTTCTCAAAGTCCGGGCGCATATTCTCCGGCAGCTGCGACACGCGTTCCTGGAGGTTAATGCCCCATTGGCAGGCAATGTCGTAGGAGATCGTAAGCTCCTTGAGATCAAAGCCCGCCAAGGACGCCATAAGTATATAATCCATATTCGCGTACCTGCAAATGCGTCAGCTCAAGGATCATCGAAATATGGCAGTGCACAAACCGCTCCCCCTTCTGAAGATCTCCCAGTCCGTTGGGGCAGACGCACTCGTGGCGTGCGCACACACACCCTCCGACGCCCGAGACCCGCAGACCTTGCGTATTTCTCGTCTCTTTTTGAGTCAACGCCGCAAAAGCAATGCAGCTGCTGACCTAGGACGACGTCAGACCCGTATATGCCAACGCCCAGAAAACGACTTACATCTGTTTCCGCTACATAGTGTTTTAGGTGTTCCTTGTACTTTGAGGGTTCCACGAACGCGCCCCAGCCCGGACCCAGCGACGGGTCTGGACGCTCGTTTAGCCGAATGCGGTTTTTCAGCTTGAAGTTGGCGTCCATGGCCAATATTAATCTATACAGATACCTTTGAACGCGTTAGCATGTAACTCGCAACTCGCACGACCCCAAATACACACCTGTATTTCGCCTCCACATTGCGCCAGTCCTCCGGCATATTCCGGCCGTCGAAGGGGCACGGCCAGCAGATGACTCCCAATTCGCCCTCGGCTGTGGCTGCCAGACCCGCCGGGTCGTGCGCACGGCCCGCGCGCTTCCCTCTGTTCAAAAATGCATACTCCCGAGACATGCGGAGGAATGCTTTATATCGGTCCTGGGCGCGAAAATCAGCAAGGAGATCGCGTTACAAGCGAGCACGACTTACCGGCACCTTCCGCATCCCCGTCGAGCTCACCGCGCTCGTCAATTGCTCCAGCGTCCTCACAAAGTTCTGAGCGTTGACGTTTCCGATCACATTGAGGTGTCGAAAGAGCTCCAACACCTGGAATGTCGCGCAGGTGTCGGGGTCCGTAGCCGTTGCAGGAAACCAAGCATTGCGCAGCATCTCGCGCACAGGGTTCAGGGTGTCCGAGCGGTCGCAGCCGCAACGGTGGTAGCGAATTTCGTGGATACTGTTGATAAGCCTGGAGTTTGGCCAGGCTTGAATTGCTCAAGAATTTCCGAATTCAGCTTTAAAACATAAGCTTCGGAAGAGCAGCATCTCAGCAAGGGTTAGTGCGGAGGCTCGAGCAGCTAACTGGGAGACAGAAGCGTGAAGTACTAGCTGCATGTGCAGTCAGTCACTTGAAGGCACTTACATGCCTGATGGTTTCATGAACTGTTTCAAAAGCTTATACTTCTAACTTGTGTTCTTACCGATCCATACGGTCTGGGAAGACAAGGTGCTCCCTCTGATCAAGAGCGTCAATACGAATCCATCTAGACGATGAGAGACCCAATTCGGAGCTAGTTGCAAGTTGAACCAGGTCAAGAGGACCTCCGGTTGAGGATTGCAAGCACTATCAATGGGATTGATGGGCCATCACAGGGCATAACAAGCTCTTGGAGTTCAGAAACTACATATTGGGGTGGACATGCACACAGTCGACTCATTCAGAGTTTCACAAGGGTGCAGTAGAAGGCATGAAGGGAGCATGCATTCAACGGGCACAGAATTGAACTAGATCACGGAAGTAGCCGTGATCCGGTGATGTGGCATCTCGGCAGCATTGATTCTGCATCGTTTGATGTCGGTGCAAAGCGGGCACTGTTTGGAATGGCTCTGGAACGTTCTATCTGGCTTAGGAGAAGCCTATGACTCACCAGAAAGGATTAGTAAAGTGCCGGACATATGCCGGGGACACGAATGAATCCGGCAGTCCAAGAATCCATATTAGGCAATTGTCGACGTGTTCAGTGTACGCGTACTCGGCCGGCAGGAGGCTTGGCACACTGTGTCATGCAGATCCCTCTTGCATCTGACTCACACTTCAACATTCTCTCTGATTCTGTTCCATATTAGTTTTAGTTCTGCAGTTAAAGTATTTATTGCGCAGCATGTTTCGGGTCCGTCTGTCTTGATGTTTGTACATATTTTGTAGTCGCATTTTAGTATAAATAGGGTAGGGATGTTCGCACAAAGGCACTGGATCTTCCCCCTCCTAGTGGGCAGCTGGCAAGGAGTGCTAGTGCTACAAGGAGTGTCTAGATTCCTTGTCTAATAGAAGGTGGTCTTGAGCATCTGAATTATTCAACTGTTGTGGCTTAAGAGCCTAGAGTTGGGTCGTTTGTGGTCATTACTACCTACTACAGTGCCTGTGAACTTGATTACAAGTCCTATTGCATTTTGGTTCATTGGAAATACAAAGCATTTGAGATCGGAGCTATAAGCTTTTGCTAAATCATCGAATTATCGCACGGAATTACAAGGATATTGAGCGTGGCATTGTGCGTGATATAAAGCATCAGCTTTGGACGGTTTCGATTGGCTTGCAAGGACAGTTGTCTGAATAAGACTTCAGTCAATTATCAGTGAATACAAAGTTGCTGGGATAAGAATTACAAGGATTGCACGGTTCGAAAGGACCGTTACATACACCACTCGCATTGAAAGACCTTTCCGATCCTTCAGACACTTCACAAGTGCCCAGAAGATCATTAAACAGTTGAAGAGGACTATAAGCTTTTGCTTCGCTTTCTTGTGCAGAACCAGTTTCAGGTTGCAACAGTCATATACTTTGGCTGGAACCCCCGAACTCGCACGGTTGCATTTGAAGGGTGTCAGCAGAGATTGGTTGTAGTGTTTTGTGTTGGGTTTTTGGTTGGTTTTGTGTTAGGCACTTCAGTGTTTATCCTTTGCTAGCCAGGTATCAAGCACATTCCTGCGGCCTCGCCTCTGCTCGCCGTTCTGCAAGCGTATCACCGTTATCGTGCATCACAACCAACGAGCGAAGCGTGGCCTCCGGTACGAGGCAGGGTGCGCCTTGGTGCCCCAACTGAAACAACCAGCCCCAACCAGGTCAAGCTACTCTGGGCCCACATGTCGCCTGTCCACTCCTACTCTTGCGTTAGTGCTTTGATACTTCGGCCAAATCAGGAGATTGCCCACCTCGAGTGTATGAAGCGGCGTCATCGAATGCCGATTGAGGCAACAGTCCCGACACTGCACGAATGGTCCGCAGTCCCCGCAACGGAAAATACGGCGGCTAGGAGACGCGAAGGAAGCATGAGGCAGGAACCCTGAGGTGTATTCACCTCCCTGAGGTGTATTCGCCTCCCTGCGCATCGAGCTTCGCGCGACACAGTGAGCACTTCGGCTCTCCTGCTTCGTCCGCCAAGCCGCAGATGCGCATGAACTCGTCAAGATACTCCTGCTGCACCGAGGGGAATTCGGAGATTGGGTTATCCTGTTCTCAGTCAGATGATGTACACATTTTTTTTGAATGAGATGTACAGACCGAGCTATCGTAGGCCTTCCGTTTACCAGAGTCTTCGGCGCCGTGATTGGAGGAAATCGAGTCGAGGGTAGCGTACAAGTCCTCGCTCAGCTCCGCATCCTCCCAGACGGGCATCCATTCTGCCAGTCTGTCGTTCAGACCTTCAGGTCGTACACGAATGCGCCGTTTCTTGTAGCTGACGTTCTCTAGACTTTCAAAACGGCGGTCGCCATCGTCCGAGACAAAAATTGCATGATCGCCGGTGCGAGTGGAGTCCTCCAAGCCTTCACCATCCATTAAGATGGAGGCGTCGGGAAAATGGCGGCCGCGAAAAGAGTGTGTTGGCGGGTCCATCGTGGGGAGAGAGAGAGGGGGGATAAGGTCCCATCACTTGCAACAACTCGACAGTCGGAGGCCCGCACGCGTACATTGGGGACATAACGAGTGGACGCGACAAGGTCGATAACAAAAATCAAAGCTAAGTTAAGCGCCCGATTATGTAATAAACGCGCTCACGCTCCGACCATGGACCCACAAACACCAATTTAGCTAAAACCCTACGCCTGCCCGCAAGTACTCTGCCTCCTGCTCTGGCCTCATAACTCTGAATGTCGAACACACTCGGGGATGTATCAGCCCCGCTCTAAACCACCCGTTGGCCACTATCTGGCTCCATTCGCCCGCCGGACCAGGCTCGAAATTACCACACCCGCAAAATTGCACGGTGACCCACTGCACGCCATGCGCCATCACCATCATCGTAACAGGCGGCTGCACCGGCCACAGGCAAGGCTGGCCCTGGTGTCCCAGGTGATGAATCAAACCCTCTTCAGCCAACGTCGTGGAGTGCCATCCGCCTCCCCATACCTAAAATCGCTGTCAGTCAACCGACCCGCCAATAAACGACAAAGTCTTACCTTCACTCTATGTAGCGGTCTCCGTCTATGCTCCGGCAGGCAGCAATTGCGGCAATATAGTTTGGGTCCACAATCAGCGCACATAAAGGTCCCGTCGGACGGCATCGCATTTCGTGCCGCTACCTCTATCTCGCATGCACTGCAAATCTTCGCCATCGTGGACAGGATTTCGGACAGCAAGGCGGTGTTTCCCCACTCGCGAGCAACATTGTCCCACTCCTTTCGACGGCGTCAAAAAAATAACATACTTTTCCGCGACGAGGGACACTTACCTGCAGCGAGTGATGGTCTGAGCGCAGGTGAGTCTGGGCGCAGCAGGTCTCGCACTGAATACTCAGAACACACTGCCCACAGCGAAACACGCGGCTGTCGACGTCCGCTTGCGGTCCCACTGTCGTTCCACAGATGTCGCACTCAGCAAGCTCATCGCTGTCCGCGTCAATCTGGCTGATAGTGCTGTCGCCGCCAGATTCCACTCGTGGCTCCTCCTGCTCGTCGTCGTCGTGCCCCTCGGTCTCCTGTGCTCCCGAGCCCTCGAGGAATTTGCGGCGGCTGATAATTCGCAGCGGGATCTCTTCCTCGTCGGATTCGTCGCTCATATTTTGGTCTTCGTTGTACGCGACCGGCGCTGGTAAGTTTTCGTCTTGTGCATGCACGACCGCCGCCGGCTCATTGAAAACAGGCAGTTCGTCGTCGTCGGAGCTCTCATCAGTCGAGTCATCAGTCTCGCTGAGGTGCGCGATGGCGGGAATAGGGTCGGTGAACAGCGCGACAGAGTAGTCGGACATCTTGGGCCAGGAGGAGCGAAACGAGGGTAAGTTTTTTCTGTTTGAGCAAGTGAAGTAGCAATATCCCCTCCCCCTTCGTCTCTCACTATTATTATTATTAATCTCTAACTTTACAACAGGATTAACTATCCAAAAAGGAAGACTGCCTGAAATCCTAACTCCACTGGATTTGGTTCCGATTCTTGTTACCCGTGTCTCGGGTGGTTTCGCACGCACTTCCGACATGTCGCCCTCGTTTCCCGACGTACGTACATTGCCTCCGTTACAAGACAACCTCGTTCTTTTGCCAGTGACCTATGTGACGATACTACAGTTCCCCTCACTCATTCCCTTCCATCCCACAATGTTGCAGAAAAACCCTCCTGTATAAATTGCAAAGAATTTCCCAATGCCTCCGTGTATACTTCCACGGGATGCCCTTCCGCGGCGGCCTGTCGGACTCGTGTCCGCTGTTTGATCAGCATGAGCACCCCTTAATTCAGGTCGAGACCGCGTCTTTCCGCTCTGATTCCACGGAATCTGACTCCCATGTGGGATCATCCGCCTTCTCTGATAGGATCTCCGCCTTCTCTGATAGGGTCTACCTGGGTTCGTTCCCTCCAGGTCAAAGCTCTCGCCCCTCCCCTTTAACAGTTCCATCCTTCAATTCCTTCGGTCTTCTCCCTGAGCCCCACAACCACTATGCGTGAACAGAACGAGTCGTCAGCTTCTCGTTTACATCCACGATACCAAGATAAGGATTTAGCCGAGAACGGGTTGCCTGATGTGGAGATTGTGATGATACATAACTCCTGATCGGCGTCCATATGCGTATATGACGCGGACAGACACGGGCCGACTCCCCGGTAGGCACATTCTTACAACCCCGCCCTCCCTCCCGGCAATCCATGAAGTGAGCCTCACCTGGCGGCGTTGGCGCCTTAATTGGTTGGCGCTCACTTCAGCGCAATAGCAGGCAATAGCTCAGAGCTACTCACATGTGAAGCACATCGCTTCTCGGGCCCCGGACACATCACTTCCTGTGGATCTTTGATCTTCTCTGATCCATACAGCACTCCTGATCGGCGTCCGTATACGGCTACTTCTCGGTTGTTTTCGAACAAGCGTGAACCCCAGATCCCACAATTTTCACAAAGTTTTTTTTTTTTACAGTAGCACGGCTTCGCGTTAAAGTACGAATTCATACTGTGTCTACTGGGTGCTCGTGTTCAACTACAACTTCGCGCGAACAGTCTGGAAACCAGAGTTTGTCAATATGGCCCACCTCACAAGCAGAACAGCCGAGTCGCTCACCTTGTGGCACCCACACCGACAGATCTCCTGACATGCCACGTCGTAATCCAGGAACAGCGGCGGAACATCTCCGTCCGTGGCGCGTGAAAAGAGGAGGTCGGCCCAGACCCATTGTTCTCTGTGCTCCAAGTCGCCGGTGGCAATTGGGGCGGTGGGGCGTTTCAAACGGAAGTTGGCGTCAATGGCCATGGGCAAGTGGATAGCGTATCTGTGAGGATTAAGCGGCGGAATTCCGCAGGCATACATTACAACTTACACATTTGGGTTACGGATGTAGTCCTCTTCGGAGATCAGATCAGGCACATCGTCGTTTTCGGCGGCGTTGGCCGACGCCGATATTTTGCTGCCTGGCTGGGGGATCCAAACGGGCTTGTACAACACAACGTCGCGGCCTGCGAAGTACTTGAGCAATATATAACGGAGATGTCGGGCTGCAACGCACAGTTATTAACGGCGGACATTTTTTTGGATTGGCAGATTGTGCAGAATTGCGAAGGTAACCTGTAGAATAAATGAATGTGACCTTTATACTCAACCAGGCGCTGGCTGGGGTTATAGCGTGGTTACCGATGCATCTGTGGCAAATTTCTGGTGCGTTACCGTTTATGGATCCAACGCCATTAGGCGTTGGAATAATCCCTACATAGTTAAGATGTATCCTTCCCTCGTAAACAGCAAGCTCCCACCTCAAAATGGGTTTTGTCCCGCCCTGGTCCAACCTCACCCTTCCTCGACGGGGTCACAGCTGCGCGATTGACCTGGACATTGCGGATGCGCTGGCCATCGAATATCGTATGGCCCGTCGTGCCAGAAACGCAGCCACCATTGCCGCTCGCGAGCCCGACAGCGATATCGACTCGGAACTCGACAACCTCGCCATACCCGATGACGACGACTACGATATTTCTTCCGTCTCATCGCGCTCCACGAACTCCTGGGTCTTGTCCTCGAATGCTGACACAGACTCCGAAGGATCAGACTTTACCATGGACGTCGCCTCTGTGGGTACCGCCCCGATTCTGCGACCCAGGCCAATCGGTGCAACCGTCGTGGACATGGACGTCAGCCCAATCCCCGACTCCTTCACGCGATCCCACCTGGTATCCCTGGGGTTCGAGTGCCTCGAATGGAAAGAGTCAGTAATGCCCCATTGTCAGATGCGATAACTCACAACCTCGGTTTTTTTTCCTCAGGCAACCTGGCGCGCTGGTCGACCTGCGCGATCGCGTAGGAGCGATGTATATTGGCCGACCCACCCAGGCATCCGCCTGGGAAAACACAATCATCTATGCCGGTCAAGAGATGCTCAACGCCCAAGAAAGCGTCAGCCGTTGCACGGGCGTAATGAAACGTAGTCTGGCCGCTGGACTAAAGTGCGGCGGGCCAGGCGGTAAGGTAAGTCTTCCCTCGCTCATCCCAGATACATTTTACTCACCTGTAATGTTAGCGACCTCAAAATATAGGGGGGCAAATTCCGGTTTCGCCTGAGCATGTAGCCCTCGCCGCCTTGTGAAATTCACCTGACATCCAAACCATCGCGTCGTTTCAAAATGGTTAGTCAATGCATGAAGAGTTTCGCATCCTTACTAACACCTGTTAACCGTAGCCGCGTTCCGCAAAGTAGCACCAGTGTCGTGGGCCTCCTCGAAAGACATGCTCGCGTCCCTGCTCGACCACGACATGAATTTACGTTTACCGTTCCAATTGCCGGCCATGTGCGGCACGCCACAGCCGACCGCGTTCTCCCGAGTGGACTACAGGTTTGACGTGGACGACTTCATTCGCAGAGAAGAGGAATCATACACGCCAGGGTTCACAGCGCTGACCGCGCTCGGGCATTATCACCACGACGAGGGAGAACTCGTGCTGTGGCTGCAGAAGAAGGTTGTTAACTTCCCAGTAGGCTCGACGTTTTTGATCCCCAAGTGGATGCCCTACTCCTTCACCTCAGTCGAATCGCCCGGGTACCAGATGATCATGAGCCAGACTTGCGAGAATTCGTTGGCTCAGTATGTAGCTAACGGGTTTTCGACGGATTTCCCGCTGTTGAAGGAGGCAGGGAGGGCAAGGGAGGGCAGGGATGGAGCGAGATTGTACCAGAGACTACAGGATTACGACGACCAGTACGAGGTCGAGTTGTATCTGAGAGGACTGGATTAAATACGGGCAATCCAAAAAAAGCAATGTGTGGCTGTGTGCCCATTGTCGCTTCTCTTTCCCAATCTTTTCTGCGGATTTATCTGTCTTGTCCTGGTGCGCTATACCGGTTGCCTACGGCCGTCGAAATCACAAATGTCACACTCCAAACGCGGCCGGAAGGTATAAAAGCCCACCATAGTTCTGCGCCCACACGTATTGCCCCCTCCAAAAGCAAAAACTCGTGGTGTCTGGAAATACCCCGCCCCCTGCCTTTCGTAGGTCCCTCCCTTGTACCCTTCCCCCCCGTCACTGACCATCCTCGCCTAGCTGCCTTCTATCGATGAATCGGCTCCGCGACGGCGCCAACGTCCTCGCCGCCTCTCCAGGACCGCCCCCCGTTGCACCAACCGCCAATTCGATCCACAACCCCATGTGCGTGGATGAGAATGGTCGCGTCGTTCGCAATCTACGTAAGCCTTGTCCGTTACTCCAGTGGCTCTGTCTGACACTCTACCTCCCAGGCAACTCACGCACCCGCGAGGACGAATCTGGGAGGACCTCTGGTGAGTCGAATGCCCTTCGTGCAACATGCCCCAGACTCACTATCCCTCAGGCCGCATGCTGAGCATCTACCGCGGGCCGCCTTCTCTCATCCCCCAAGATATCCCCCGGATCTCCCCTCTCGAGCTGGAATTGAGAAGCCTCGGCGCTCCTCGTCTCGCTCGCCTCGTGCAAGCGCGCAACCGTCCATACCCCAGCCACTACCATCCCATCACCGGCGCCTACATCGGCTTGAGCACCATGGCTCTGATCGAGAACCGTCCCCGCTCCTCAGCTGCCACCACTGTCAGGAGGCCCGACAGATGGCGTCTCCGCCGCCCGACGCCTCTACTGCCCGGTGCGCTGTACATGACCGAGAAGCGCCCCCCCTCGAGAAGGCTATGAAAGGGGAGCACGAATGCAGCCTGTGCGAGCAGGTGAGGTCCCACCCCGTCAAGTGAGTATCAGATCATTTGTATTGTGGACGAGGTACTAAAGATGTTGCAGGTACAAGTGCGGCCATGGACACTGTTACGTTTGTATCCGGATCCACCTCGAGACCAGCTGGAAATGCCCAACGTGCGACGTCCTCATGACGCGCGCGCCCAAACCCGACCCGGACGCCGAGCTCCTTATCCAGCTTCACCACACCCGTTGGATCGACGAGAGCTTTGTCACCGGGAGCTGGGACGGCCTTCACTTCCCCAAGCTCCCGCGCCGCGCTGTCTCGACCTCTTAATTATACATTGTTTCAAAGGACCGCACACCTATTGGTTAGATACATACTGTTTATCATACAGTACATATTCTGTATGCGTAGTCAAGGGGCGCGATGAATTGTAATCCATTTTTCGTGTGTCTTCAATCTTGTCGGAAACTGAGGAATGGAATGGAGAAAGTCTGTCGCCTGCCCTGATTCGCCTGCCCTTCCCATTCCTGGAATCATTTCTGTCGCGAACTCACCGCCAAAAGTAAACGGATTGTATTGCTACGCGGAGGCCGCCACCTGGTCTCCAAACTTGGGAATCACTTATTGGATGTATGTGGCCCAGAATGGGAGATTTCGACTTTTTCTGTGCCAAAGCATTTCGCATTACTTTTTACGGGACCACGCAGATATTGCCCCAATTTGTTTATGTACGCATTATATACGTGCCCATACCCCTAAATATTCTCAAGAAATTACCATTCATGAGCGAGGTGTGATAAATCATTTACAATAAGAGTCGCGAACTCACCGCCAGAACGCAAGTCTTGTCCAAATGTAGACATACTATTGGTCTTTACTCTCACATCGTCAACTTTCAGAACACCTATGGCCCGGGGCCGTCCCCCATTAGATGCCGAAACGAAAGCTGCGAGACGCAAGGAGTCTCTTCTTCGATATGCTGCTGCGTCTGCGCCTGAAACTAGGGCACCTGGCTCATGCTCATATCGCCTGCAGGAACGCCGACCGATTGCGCCTGGCAGCTCAAGCCAGGATGAGAATGTACGCTGTTCTTCTCGCGCCACCACTCGCTATAAGTCATGGTGCGCCCTAGACGTCGGGGCGCTCAGGCTGAGTCCTCTGAGGCACACGCCTGTGCTTTGGCCTCCGCGGCGCGATATAGAGAAAGGTGCGCTATTGTATCGTCTCCCGACTCGCACATTGCTAACGACGAGAATAATGTACAGAAACAGGGATAAAATCCGTGAGGTGGATCGAGTGCGTCGCGCGGAGTGCGTTGTCTGCAATATATGACATACCCCATACATGCTCACTCAAGTAACTACGCTCTCCAGGTTGTACCTCCGTGCGCACGGCGCGGATGCTCTCGACGAACGGCAAGACCGCCGGCGGTTGGTGCGGACCCACCAGCGGCATCGAGGACGCCTCCCTCCGCCTCTGCCTGCTCACCCCCCGCGGCAACGCAATACGCGCAATGCGCGGGAAGTGCTGACTGCGAATCAGAAGCGCTGTCGCGCTCTGCGCCGATCCGGTTTCGAGGAGGACAACGGGGAGGATTCAGACACAGACCTGGCGCCTGGGATATGCGGGTGTGACCTTACGGAGTGCCAACGAGACCATAAAAATGAGACGCAGGATAGAAGGGATTGGAAAAACTTTCATTTGAAGTACGCAAAGGAACTTGAAGGGACACGATAGTTACTCAGCTTGAGTGATGTACTTAGCGGCGATCTCAATTTATATATCCATGAATGCAGAGATGTATTGAACGATAGCAAATTAACAAAGCAGAGAGACGGAGAGCGTATGTTTGAGTGTACATTAGGTGGATGACACGGACTGGCGTTGGTCCGAAACAAGTTCCAGGGAAGCCCCTGCCACGCCATAGTGCTCGGGGATTGCAATAATCACTGAAACGGACGTTAGCCATCGGGCAAAGGGAAGGGAGGGCGGAACTGCACTGCGCACATAGTGGTTCCGTCCGGATGCGTCGTCTGCTGCGCGCGGCGGCTGCGTGAGCGAGAGTGAGTATGCTACTTGTGCGGTGATGGAAAGGGGGGACCGACGTCGCCTTGTAACGTGCTCGCGCGGCGTGGGCTCGCGCTTTGAAAGGCTCTTGTTGCTCTAACGGGAGTTGCTTGAGTCGGAGGCGAAATCTTGAGTGACTAGGCGTCAGTGCTTGGTGGGCTGGCAAGTAAAGGGAGACCCCACCTGGCCATGCGGATACGCGTTTTATTGCGCTCATCGGCCCTTTTGAATTGCCTGAGGTGGAGACTGAGAGAGAAAGATATAGATTGAAATGGTATGGCTCACATAACTTGCCCATGGGTCAACGGCTGGGGGCACTCGTCATTGGGATATGGAATCGACGACATCAGAGTAGAGGAGAGGAGAGACTCAAAGGAGCGTGAGGGGGGGGGGAGTGACGGTACGTGATGATGATGGCGCTAATAATGGCTGATAGCGGTAATATTCAAGTGAGAAAGGCACCGGCGATGAGTTAAATAGTTGCAGTCGGAATGCGAGGTTGCTGACAAGTGCGCGACTGTAAGATGATAAGGGTGGGTGGCTGTGCGAGATTTGAGAACACTCGTACTTTTGTGAAATGGCTGGAAAATGTATTGTGCGATGTCAACGAGCATACATATAGTACATCGGAGAGACTAAGGGTAAGCGTGATACAACTGGCGTACCCGACCGTTGCCTAGGGCGTGCTCAAATCGCGCTATCGCCACCTCGACGCTGTCCCAGGCATCGTATGTGGCACAGCGGAGTCCGCGGGTGTTGAGGTTGCATTCGAGGCTGTATAAAAAATTAGTGAATAAGCATGGGTAATGTTTAGATCTCACCTGGAGCCATATACGCCCGGACTGATGCCCTTGTATACGACGTACCAGCGACCGTCCGAATCGCCGTGGAGAGGGTTGACGTCGGCGACGGCCGAGGGTGTTGGGAGGTGGGTGAGGTATGGCCCGAGGGTTGTGGGCAAGTCGACGCGAGTTTTGGTGATTACACGGGTCCATCCGCGTTCATAGGCGTACTCGTAGGCGGCTTGGGCGATGTCCTCCGTGCGGTAGCCTTGATATACACTATTGGGAACGCCTATGACCAATGGGTGGACGGTGGACCTAAGAGAGTAACTCTTAGCATGGAAAAGGAGGATAACACAGTTAAAAGAACACGTACCAATCTGGGAAGTAGCCCGTCGCAATACCACAGAAGACAGCATAGGCACCACTCTTTTTACGAGGTTTACGTTTCGGAGTGAGGCGGTGTGGCGAGGCCCCAGGGAGGCCTTGGGTCTCATCGGCAGCATCTGCCCTGCGCGAAAATCAGCTGGAAGTAGTTTGAGATGGGGAACACAGACCAGGATTCAGCGATGACAGTTGTCGCGGGAGTTATCTGAGCATAGAGGACTGGAGGTGCGGGTGCGGGAGCCCGAAGGTTGACGGACGTCGTTCGATAAGAGGGAGCTGAGGGAGGAGGAGGAGGAACGGACGGCGGCGGGGTACCAGTGGTGAGAG
Organism: Mycena polygramma; assembly: GCA_029449255.1. NCBI lineage: Eukaryota > Fungi > Basidiomycota > Agaricomycetes > Agaricales > Mycenaceae > Mycena > Mycena polygramma. The sequence goes on along the minus strand of JARKID010000004.1, from coordinate 1,850,690 downwards.
TAAGACCAGCGAGACGCAGGTGCAGCTCGGCGTCGTCTTCGGTGTACGCGGGAGGTGGGGGGCGAGACATGCGGGAGAATGTCCTCCTTTGCTGGGCTGTACAGTAAAAGGACGCGCACAGGTTCACGCGCGGCTACGCGAGTCCCAGAAAAGAAGAGATGGATCATGTTCAAAAGGAGGAAGATCTGACCGATCCGCTAACCGAACCGAATCAATTGATCATTCGAGATTCTCACACTGGACTATTTGGGCGAAGTAACACGATGCATTCAAACTACGCGAGACGAAGACGACTACGGGAACACATGAAATACTCGGCGGATTGCGGCGATTGTGGCGTGGAAGGCTGCTGGCGCGGAAAATTATCAGCCAAGAGAGTGGAGGCAAAATAAAACACAGCACCTTTGCTCAACCCACGACAGCCAAGGAGTCGGTGGCGAGGGCGGCATTGAAGTGATTAAGGGCGTCGACCTGGTTGCCCAACTTCTGGCTCAAGCCTGTAGAAATTCCAGTAACCGCGTTGAGGGACACCGCAGCGTTTTGAGTGAGACCGATGTATTTGCCGCGAGTAATGGCGTGCCATTTGCCGCCATTGTCGGGGACGCCAGTGAGGGGAGCAGTCGGAATGACCGAGTAGAGGAAGCCAGCTTTCCAGGGGCCCGTGGTGCGAATGAACGTGCTGGTAGGAGCGGGCGCGGTGACGGGCGCAGCCGCGGCGGGAGCAGGCGCTGTGACGAGTGAGCAGGGTATAGATGACTCTAGAATATGGCTTACCAGCGGGGGTCAACGAGATGAGCATAGCCGCCGTGATGTCGTCATGGGCGCGACGAACGGCGTCCGCAGCAGCGACAACTCCGGCGATGGCGTCGCCCACTGGGAAGATAATTAGAGGATTCCGAGGCTCAAAAAAAAATACTCACTGTCGAGCATGGAGGTGATGGCGAGGGAAGACGCACTAGCACTGAGGAGATCGACGGCACCACTCAATGCTTCTAGAGCTACACACGATCAGCGACGAAGGCGAAAGACGACGGGTGGCACATACCTTGCTGAGTGGTGGAGGCATTCGCTCCCGCAGCAGGGGTGCCCGCTGCGGGAGGGACGAATCCGTGGTGGGTCATTGGGACAAGAAGAAAAGCGGTTGTAAGAGACTTGGTTGTTGTGGGGGGGAAGAGAGAGGGTGAGGCAGATGTGGACAAGCGGAGCGTCTTTTATAGGGAAAAGCTGGGGCCGTTACCGCGTTTCTGGGGTGATGGAAGGCGATGGAACATGCGATAAGACAGACAAATGCGTCTATCCAAAAGAGAACGAGGGGGGGAGGCCGGGGCCAATCAGCCGGGGTATTTGCGTGTTTGGTCAAAAAGTGACTGCACCCTCGTTTGTTTGCCCCGTCTCCAAGTGGTTTGTGGACAGCGGAATACACTGGTACGGTTTAGTCGCTCTTGTGTGGCTTTGGACCATATATTGACGCCAGGTAGAAGACACCATGGGCAAAAAACAGCGCAAGCGGATAGCAAAGCAAGACCGCAAAATGCTACGTCTTTGGGCCGATGGAGCGCGGGAGACTGTGCTGGACCCACATATAGCGCCGTATACGGACGCGCTGGAACGCGGCTGGCGCGCGGAGAGGGAATATATGCAAGCTGTGTGCAACGAATTTCACGCACGTATCAGCTGGCGTCTCGCAGACCACGAAGAACCACCTTTGCCCCTCCCCGAGTATGACCCCAAAGCCCCAGTGCCGGCGGAGACGCTGGACGACGACGAGATGAAAGAAAAACGGGAACGAATCAAGACACTTGACGCTGTGAGTCGAAGCCGGGGGGAGTGACGGAGACCACGTGGCCGTGGCTGACGCTGACCTCGCTTCCTCCTCAGCGCCTTCGTCGATGGCTCAAGTATCGTGCTCGCCGCCTTCGACGCCAGTTCCGCCGCAAGCTTGACCCGCGCCACGATCCATGGTCCATTCTGCTCGCCAAACTATCTGGATACACCAGTCCACCGAAAGCTAGACAAGTGCATCAACAGTTCATGAGGGAAGCGTACGACTCACAGGTCGCACCAGTGGTGGCCGAGCGCTGGGCATCCCAGCAGTCGGAAGGGAGCAATGTCCAGACGAAGAAGCACCCCGACGCAGCATTTCGTGGCAAGATCGCGCGGGAGGTATTCGCCGAGCTCCCGGACGAGGAACGCGCGGGCTACAGCTTTCGTGCGAAGGAGGAGGCACGCGTGGCTCGCGAGGCGTTGAAAGGGTTGCTCAGGAGAAGCGGATGGAATCAAGATTCAACGGTTTAGATATGAATGAAGACAAAGATACAACAAAGTTGAATCTTTAATCTAATCCACAACAAACAACCTAATCCTAAACACTTTACTACTTCTACTGCCGAGTTCGTATTGTAATGAGAGGAGCAGGTAATTAAGGGGTTGCTGTCTTAGACGTGTGCAGCGTGCGTGTGATCTGAGTGAAGTAAGGCTTGGTAACCGAAGTTATAGCACCCTATTCGCAAAGTGGATTGTAAAGCGTCCAAAGCTATATGCCAAAATCCCAAACGTATCCAATCCAAGGCTATGCAACAAGCCTGTAGCAATTCCAAGTCCCAAGGCTATACAACAAGCCGGTCACAATTCCAAAGGCTATACCACAAGCCAAATCCCAAATCAAAGGCTATACCACAAGCCAATTCACAAGCCACAGGTTCAATACAATTCACAATCAGTCAGGAGTCCAGGAGTATCGCCAGGGGGCGTGCAGAGATTTATATTATAACTTGGAACGGCACTATTCTGAATAGAGTAGCCCTGAGTGACAAGTCCAGATCCGAACCGTGCGTTAAGGAGGGCCGTAACTGGATGGCGCCTCAATAACCGGGGTGGAATTCCGTACCGTACATGCCAGTGCTCTCGCTATTTTATACTGTACACTATAACGCTTACATAGGGAGAATTACAAGATTGCGGATAAACGGAGTAGGGGTGTGACAGACGATCGGGTATACATGTGTTTAAAATGAATAGAAAAACGAGTCATATCGGTAGCCAAGCAGTTACAGTTGAAATAAGAAAGATTAATGAAAACTCCTGAATGTCCATTAGTTGCCTTGGGACTTATCTCGGACTTCGTGTGATGCTGGAAGTCGAGATTAGTCCCTAGGTTCTGAATAGGGCCGTGCCCGTGAATAAGATACTCGGAAATGGATTCTACATGTTCGTAGCTTCCACTGAGTACCCCGCACTCCCTTGTGAAGAGCTTGGAAGACCAAGTTCCTGGATTGGAACCTTAATCTCCCCGTTTTGAGAGTCGATCGCGATTTGATGCGATCATGTCCGGATAATTCCGTATCGGCCTATTCGGAACATGATCTCGGGCAAGTGCTGAGCCGGTCACGTGGTCCATCGCGTGTCCCATTTCGATGCAAAGAGATGTAAACAAAGGCTTCAATCAAGCGTCCGGCGTCCTCAAGACATAACCGATAAATCCCCCAGATGCCCACTAGGTACGTTATGAATAAGGGAGCTCTCTTGTACAACCTGAGCGTCTGTAAGTTGACCCAGTTTTAATTGTAACCCGTACAACAGCGCTAATTCAGTATGATCTTTCTGAATAGCCCCTGCGGGTGGACTTATTATAGTCCCCATTAAGAGTAAGCTCAAAGCATAATATCAGATATGATATTATGCTTGAGACGCGCGTTAAAAAGAACAGAAAACGCGAAAAACGCGTGAAACAGGCCTAAACCCGATACACGGCTTATCAGCGTACGAGAAGGGCTTGAAGCAGATACCATCCAAATCGCCGGAGGATAAGCAAAAGTAAGTCGCAGAGTTATGATTCAGGAGATGTACTAAATTAAAACAGATGTATCGACGGAGTGGGTAACTTCCTCGCGCCGATTCTGCAGGGAATCCTCGAGCGTACTGGGCTGCATTCGGTGGTGCTGATGGGTGGTCCCATCCCTAAGTACGGCGGCGATCTAAGAACGGTTTAGTAGGTGTTTCTTTGTCGATGGGGGAGTCTCTACTTACCGTCTTTCTTGCAGTGTTTCGTACGGCCGCAATAGGGCTCAAGGTGGTCAGCATCTGCCGCAATTCGCGAAGGAGCGTTGGGACCACCAGGTGACGTCCCTAATGAAGGAGTATCTGGTGTCGGCCTTCAGTAAGTGAAGTCGAAGCGTGGTATATGAACAGAACTGACGGGCGGCGTGTTCTAGCTCCTGAAGAATGTGCGGAGGCCGCACTCGAGGATGTTTTGACGCAGGCCAAATATACGATCGACGATCCAGAGGAATCGGGCTCCGATTCAGATTCAGACTCGGACTCCTCGTCAGACTCCAACGCCGACTCGGATGACGAGGGGGAGGCGCGGGGGAAGAAGAGGAAGCGGGTGACGAAGGCCGCCCCCAAGACGACTGCGACGAAAACGCCGGCGAGGAAAGCACCGATCGCGAAGAAAACACTGGCCGCAAAGAAAACGCCGAAGAAGGCGGTCGCAAGGGAGCAGGACGGGCAAGACTCGGCGAGCGACGACGATGACGCCCGCCCTGGCGACGAAGACGAGCAGAGTGTTGCCAACAACGACGAGCCCTTCGACGTGAGGGGCCTGTCGATCGCGGATGTGATCAGGAAGACACTGACGGGCAAGGCGGTTAGCATCAAGACGATGGCGCCGCAGGGGCTGTCGGAGGCGCACGAGCGGGAGTGGAATATCGCCAGGAACAAGATTCTGATGCAGCCGCTGCGGGAGGAGATCCAAGATATCATAGGGAGCGGGAAAAAGGCTGAGGAGACGACGACGACAAAGAAGCGTACTGCCTCCGCAGCGTCGATCGAGTCAGAGCCGGTCGCTCCTCGAAAGTCGCGGCGCATCAATGGAGGGGGGTCGAGTACACTGCCAGCGCCTCCACTCACGCCGCCAGCAAACGCGCCTGGACCCACGCCGGCCGCGAATGGGCAGGCTACGCCCGCCACGAATGGGGGGGGATCGAGCACGCCGCCGTCGGATCCACCCACGGCGCCCCCGAATGGCCAGCCTGCGCCGCCCGTGAACACGTCTCCACCCACGCCGCTCGCGAACGCGCAGTCGACTCCGCCCCCGAGCGCGCCTCCACCCACGCCGGCGAATAAGCAGCCTACGCCGCCCGCCAATGCGAACGCGCCTTCCCCGAACGTGCCCCCCAACGCGCCGAACGCGCCTCCAGCCACGCCGCACACGAACGCGCAGCTGACCCCGCCGCCCGCGAACGCGCAGCTGACCCCGCCGCCTGCGAACGAGCAGCCGGCCCTGCCGCCGCTGCCCGCAATCGAGGTGGTGGTACCTGCCGACGCGCCGACGTGGCTGGCGGACTCGGTGAAGCTGTTTCGCATGCAGGATCTCGGGTGCCACTTCGCCTCAGTGTTGGCGGCGCTCGTGAAGCTGGAGGTGGCATTCGGTTTCGATGAGGCAAACTACACCCAGATGCCAGCCGATCATTGACCGGCCGCTGTGAATAAATGGATCAAAGCGGGACGAACCACCAAGACTTGGAAGCTTCCGAAGGTTCCCAACGTCGCGACGTTGGCGCGGCAATGGGATGTCTGGTGGAACTTCCTGCAACCTGCTTGGCGCGTGCGGGGACATGATGGGAAATGGATGACGGGCGGCGAGGCGACGTACGGCGCCGATGACGCATGGGGTCGTCTCGACAATCCGGGCCCCAATGGCTGTCTCAGCGTGGTGGCGTGCTTATACATCTGGGGAGTCTACAACAAAACGGAGAGTTTGAGGGTCCGCTGGCTCGAAGCAGTTCAAGACGTGGCGTGGATGCTCGAAGGCCTCGCGGCGTCGATGGAGACCTCTAAGTAGCTCACATTCTGTTTACATTTTTACTTGTGTTATTCGGACTTCGCAAGTACTGCATACTTATATTGTATCCATGTTACATGTGCATATACACGGTCTTCGCACGTAACCTATGTAGTTCAAAAGAATATACCGACTACAGTTATGGGTTATGAATGTGTGAAAAAAAGAGGATGGAAAATACTAGTGGAGAGTTTTTCTTTTTTTTGGCCTTTGGAACTCACGCGAAGGCGGGCGGCGGGGGTGAGAACGACGTGAAAGACGGCAATTGCAAAATAAGTATTTAGGAGGGACCAAAATGATGCCAAAGTGGTGGGCATCGGGGCGTCGGGAACAGCGGGCGGGGGGGCGGGCATCGGTCTGGAGATGCTGGGACATCTCCGAGGGTGATTGCCGGTGGATCGTCGGGCGGCGGCCCCACACTGGCAGGCGGCAACGACGGCGGGCGGGCGGCGGGTAAGGTTTTGAGGGCTAGCTGATGCGGGAGGGGCGGGAAATAACAAGCCACGCACGACACTGATGCTCGGGGAAAGCGGGATTGTCGGGGAGACGTGGGGGGGGCGTGGATAGCCGAAGGAACGGCTAGATTGGGGGGTTTGCTATCCGGAGCAATGTAATCTATGGATCGGCAAGCTTTCAGGGGAATCCGTAGGAGGAAAAAAGAGCTAAATAAATAGGCCCGAGGGGGCGGGAAAAAGCCATTTTTCCGCCCGGAAAACCCATTTTTTCGCCCCGCAGAAGCATTCTGAAATGCCCGTGAACGTAGCAGCAGGCTGGCTGTGTCCACGATTTAGCGTCGCATACCCCTGGCTAGCTCCACAACGTTTTGCGTATATATTACTGCTAGGGCTCCGAGCCTCCCGCTGGGTGAGTTGAACCATGTACCCTCCGCGTGTATCGATGTCCTTTTTAAAGTCTTCGAACTCGCGAATGGGCGGCCAATTCTCGCTCCCCGGGTGTAAACCAGGCGGGTCGTTGTTATCGAACTCAATTTCTTTGTTGGGATATTCAGGATCCCCCGGCTGGACTGGTCGGCGGGATAAACCGTCCGGTCCAAAAGTCCGCCCGGGAACATGCTTCAACGTAAAGTGGAACATGAGAATCTCTTCAATCCAATGGTTGATAGTGGCATTCGGGCCCATTCCTGGGTGATCCAACATACCCTTCAGATATTGCGCGTCGGTCTCAACCACAAGGTTGCGGCATCCCAAAAGCCAGTACTGCAGGGCGTCGAGAATCCTCTTCAACCCGAACAATTCCCGCTTGGGTTGCGAGTACCTTGCTTCCCGCTCGTTCAGCGGAATGGAGTGGAAACGGGTGTAGTACTTCTTCTTGGGATCGACGGGATCGCACTGATAAACATGTGCACCGACTGCCATCCAGGAAGTGTCTACCACTAACACAACAGCTGAGAGCCATTCATAGTTGAGCGGCTTAAGAGCCGGGCAATCTTTTAACGCGTCTTTCAGGGCTCGCATAGAGGCCGCCTGGTCAGGTCCCCACACAAATATAATCTCCTTCCTGACTAGCCGCTGGATGGGTTCGGCTTTCGTCGAATAATCCCCTATGAACATTCTCATAACTCCAACGGTGCCCAAGAAAGCTCTTACTTCGTGGAAATCCTTCAGTGGTCCCCAACGCTCAATCACCCCAATTCTATCATCATCTGGTTTCATTCCTTCATAGGTACAAACGTGGCCAACGACTTTGAACACACTCCTACAAACTTGCAACTTTTTCCCGGAGACTGTGGCACCGGAGTACCCAAGTCGCGTCAAGATTCTATTGCAGTCATTTAGGTGTTCCCAAACGAACCGCCTGATTTGCGGGTTTTCTGGAATGGTCTCTTCTGTCCCATCTTCTAGCTCGTATCTTGTGGGTGGCCCGCGAGCAGGCACATCGTCAATATACGGCCGGGTGACATGTGGAATCTCGTCCCTCAGAATGTAGGTAACATCCTCATGAAATATGGGAACTGAGTTTGTCCAACCCTGAGGTAACCTAACCAACCTCAGCGCACCAAAGGGCGTCTGAAAAGTGGTGTAGTCCCACGAGTCCGGATGGATCAGGCGGTGGTTATACCCAGAGTACAGATCGAAAGTTGAACCACACGACCACCCAGCAAAATGCTCCGCCAGGTCGGCCGCTCCCGGAGGCACACCAGAGTGTGCGATGGTGACCGCGTTTAGTGGCTCCAGAGAGTGTACCAATCGGATTGACTTCTTATCGCTTTTTATGACACCGAAGTATTTAGTGCGATACGGCCTGTTGGAGGGTTCATATATGTCCGCCTTAATACTTGCCCGGAGAACCTTACAAACTTCCTCTAGCTGGCCGGGCGGGATTGGAATATTTCTTTCCACCCACACCTTATGGTCTGCTTTTACCGGGAACCTGATAGGCGGGAAGAATTCTTCTTTGAATGTTCCCCTCTCCTCGTCCGTCCAGGCTACTGTATTCTCGTGGATAGACAGCAACTGGTGGACAGCGTCCATCTCAACTTCATTCAGGAAACCGTCATTGTGCAACTCATCCACCAATTCCTTACGCTCCTGAGTGTAACGTCCAACAGGAGTGAACTTGGGCGGGTTGGGGTTTAGCGGTACTAGGCCAGCCAACGGGTCCCCAGTGATGTGGCGTTCTATCCGGAACTCTTCTGACAGTGGTTCAAACACCGGCCGCACCTTGAGGGCTACCGGCTTATATTTCTTGCCCACTAAGACCTCCTTCAAATTCAGGTTTATATCTTCAAGTTTAATCTCTTCTTGTGTAAAGACAGCCGGGAGATCTGTACGAGTCTTGTTTTCTTCAAAACCCGGGACAACCCAGTCGGCGTATGTGCAGCACTTACATCGTTCCCCGGCCGTATGCTTCGAACGTTCCTCGCCTATGGCCACTTCATCTGACTCTGCAGCTAAGAAAGCATTCAAAACATCCACCGGCTGAGAGGTTGCAGGCGGGCGATGCCCCCTATTCACAACTTTTATGACGTAGCTGTCTTTAACTTCTGTGGAACCCCCGGCCGCCTGCTTCGTAAAATCTTGAAACAATTGGACGGCCGGAGCATCTTCTCCTATGTACGGTACTGCTGCCTGCAGATAAGCCATTTTCGTTTCTTCGAAAGTGAAGCCTTCTGCACCGCTGTACATCACCGCCGTAATTCGTGGCTCAAGATTCTCATCTAACTCTATTTGTACAGCGAACTCTCCTTGATGCTGCATCAATTCATCGAATTCTGAAAATTTGTACTGGCCTGGGCGGGAGCCTCCCCTGGCGGATCCTCTGCAATATCTACTGAGGCGCCTCTGACCTTTTTCAATTGCCTCACCGTTCCCCGCGGGAAAGTGGGAACAACGCTTCTTTTCTTTGTGTTCGGGTGGGTCAAGGTAATCAGTTGGGAACCGTCTGTTCTATTCTGAATCATGGTTCCCACCAGCACATCGAATGGCCGGCCTAACAGCAACTTGTATGCCGGGCTGCGAATAATGTGGACTTGTAAGTACAAGGTCACTTCTTCGAACCTAAACGCAACATTCTTCGCTAGACCCAGGGATTTCTCAACCTGAGCATTCGCGCTCTGCATGTAGATGTTGATGTCTGGATCCCATCCTATTCCCATTTCCATGGCGGTGGCTTGCATCATCGACACTATCTGAGAACCGCCGTCCACTATTCCTTCTAATTCTCCAACTCCATGTACCAGCGGGTAAACCACGCGGAGATGCTCAGAGTCTGGCCCGACTACCCGCTGGATATCTGCATAGGCTACAAATATCTGGCGGGGAGCTACACCTTCCGGCAGGCTCGCTAGGTACTGCACTACTGGGTCGCTAATAACGACGGCGCCTTGGGGCACTAATCCCTCCGCCCGTTGTTGAATACAAGGAGCAGAAGAGAAAGGCAAATCCCTGGTACTAATGGTGTCCGCCTGTATGAACGAACTCATTGGCTGCATAAAACTGCCGCTGCCTGGTAGTTCTGTCGAGTGGTTGGGTGGAGGTGGTTCGAGTGAGGCTAAAGCTTGTTCTAACTTGTCCAGCACGTTGACCGATACTCTCCTTTTAGATAACATCTTCTTTGCATGGCGCAATAGCCGGGGGCTCATTGCGAACAATTTGTCCAGCGGGATTCCATACTCGATGCTTTTGAAGATCTCTGCGACCATTTCCTCAGCATCGTCTTTGTCCTCTTCGACCGGCGCACGCACTTCATAGTTCTTCCTGTTGTCGACCACTGGTGGTTGTTTCTCTCCGGCTGGCGGAATACGAGAATCAACGGGCCTTTTTGCATATTGAACCGCAGGAACTGCCCGGGAAGGCAGCTCAGGTTTCTGCGGCTCATCATCATCCTCATCTTCTACTTCCTCGATTGTTGCCCGCTGGCTTTCTTTGGGCATCGACTGCGTTTTTGGTTTTTCTCTGGGTCTACGCTTCTCTAGGACTACTTCAATAGTCCGGCCAGTGGGCGTGCGGTCTTCTTGAGTCAGGTCCTCCGGGGGCTTATTCGCACCGGCGGGTTTTGTCCGTTGTTTGTCCCCCTTCCTCGAACCGTCTAGAAACCCTCGTTCGACTGGGAATTCCCCGTTCGGGAGGGATTTGCCCTAGTCTGTGCGAGTTGCAGCTCCGCCGCCTGACTGTTCGCAGCTCCCGTCTTCGTCAAAGTTGCCGCCAACAAGGACGATATGAAGTTTACATCGACGAGAGAATTCGACTGTTGGGCGGGCGGCTGAGGAGGTGGTTGAACACCCCTATTCTGCTGCTGTTGCTGGTGTTGGACCAACTGTCGCATCATGTTCGCCTGCTCGATCCTCAACGTTTTTATTTCGTCGTCTCTGGGATCATACTCCGCTGGGTCGTAGTATCCATAACTTTCCCCGCCAGCATATTCAGCCGGGAATTGTTCTTCAGGCTGGTAGCCGGAGTACATGTTTTGCGAATAGATATTCTGAACATTTTGTGAAGCTCCTTGCCCCTTTGCCTGGTATTCGTCTACTAGCTGTCTACGGGGTTTAGGACCGTACATTGGCACCAGGGTGCTGTTTGCAAAATGGTCCTTCCCACCTATCACTTTCAAAGCCCCGGACGCTATATGGGCGTGGCGATGAGGACAATTGTTCATCCAGTGACCAGGCGGGTTATTCTCCCGACAATAATGACACAAGTCGTCCTGAGTTACCGGCCGGAATCTGACCTGCTGCCTGGGCGGCAGAGTTTGTGAATCCGGTGCTCCTGGCACTTTGCCAGGCAACGACTTGTAGAACTGCTCGAGCTCCGCTAGCTTTTTCTTCTGATCGGTAGACATGTCCGCCAACTTCTGACTCTGCTGTGCTTCCAGCCGGTCGATCATATGTACAACCGATAGCTTTATGTCCGCTAGCATATTGTGGCTTTCTTTCTCCGATATTTCTTTCTTCACGGGTCTCGGCGACAGGCTTCTCTCTGTCCGGCCATGTCCAGATCCCTTCTGGAAGAAATCCGCCTGGTGGTCTCTTCGTTTCATGAGACGCTTGGCTTCATCCATTACTTCTTTCAAGGTGTACGTCCGGTCCTCGTCAACATTACCCGCTGGGTTTGCACCGGCTGCGGCAGCGTTGGCGGGAGGTTGTGCCCTATCTAGGTTGTCCAGGATCTTGTCACGGAACGACAATGTAAGCTTTTCAAGGAAGTAGGGTATAGCTTCACGGTCACTGATTAATTTTGACTTCAGCAGCCTTGACGCCTCCAAGTTCATCCCCCTACTAAGCTTCATCAATTCGTCCGGGTCAGAGATACCAATATCATGGTCGTCAAAATCCCGCAGGAACTTCATGAGTTTCCGCATGGAACCGCGCTCGCTCTCCTTAGCCGTCGGGTAGTTCTCGAGAATCTCAGCTTTGAATTTCTCGTAGTCCTCCATATAGGAATCGAAGTGGCGCCATTCTTCTGCAGGCCGCCAGAAAGCGTAACGCACAACAAAGGCATTTTTCTCGCCGGCCGGGGTTTTCTCAAGTTCCATCATTCGCTCCATGTGTTCTAGGAACTCAGGAAGCTCTTCTGGTTTCTCATCATCGAAACGAGGGGCATTCCGCTCGTACGACTCAGGTACTGTCTTCTTTCCGTCAGTCATTGTTCTAATAAGAGTTTGGCTGGTGTGTGTGTTTTGATTCTGGGTTGTCACTAATTCGGGCGTAACTTGTGTTGTACCTAGCGGCAACAACGAATTTTGTTGTGTGGGCGGAGCAAGGCTCGACGACCCTTGGTTTGCAGTTGGCAGCTGCGAGGCTTGGTAGGCCTGTGCTCGTTGTCTAGTGACAGCGGCTGCTGACTCTCTTGCGAGGGCAGCGGGAGAAGATGTGGGCGGACTAAGTGGAACGTCTGAGGCAGCTCGGGCGGAGTTTTTAGTCAACCTCGGCGAGGGAGTTACCCACGAAGAGTGTGCGTTGGAACTAGTATTTCTTTCCTTCGGAGCCACGTCTAGTTCGATGTAGAACGGGAGTATCTTTCTCTTATCTGGAGCTAGGGCTCGACAGATGTATGGTTGCTTTTAGTTTATACACTCGGGCGGGGTGTTTGTTTCGTTGGGGCAAGTAACCGCTAGATGGCTCGGGCTAATTTTCTTTATAGTCGCGATCCACAAATCTTATCTTTGTACAATTGTCTCGTTACCCCTCATAGAGAGCACCAGATGTAACGGCGCACTGGAAAGGAGCCGTGTAATCAAAGACTCAAGATTTCAAGAAGCGAAGCGATGAAATCACAACACAACCCAAAAACCCTAAGATCTAATTTATATTTATCACAACTCTAGCTTCAAGTGTTTTGCTTCAGCGCGCGTATGTGAGTTCGAGGGGATAAGACCAGTATAGTCTGTCCGGGACAATGTACTTCAATTTCAAAAGTGGCCGGGCTAATTGCTTCGGAAAAGCTAGCGGGCTAATCGTCTAGTTGCTACTGCGGCCGGGGAAACCGTAGGAGACTTTTTATCCGCTGGGTAGGCGGTCGAAGTTGAACTTCGGAAATGAGGGAGAGCGGCACCGGCGGCTAATCTAGACCGTGCCAGGGAACTAGCAGCGGCCGGACGATTGACGAGGTGTCTTCAACTCAGACCCGACGGTACGACTAAACACGCCGGAATAGCCGGGCAGACTTGGATTCGAAGGCTAGGCTGGCAGACGGTCTAGTCTGGCGGACTTCCTCTTACTCTGACAACGGACACTACTTCGCGTTGGCTTCTTCTCACTTCAATGCTTCCGTCTATCAAATCGTCTGGTTCAAACTTCTAGTCTACTATATGGCCCGAAAGTGGGGGGATAGTCTACTGGCTAATTACAGGGAATACTGAGCCTCTTTATAGAAACCGCTGGGTCACAAAAGGAGATAAAAGGAAACTGTCCGGAAAACAACGTGGGTAAGGATCTTTGGTGTGGCCAATGGCGGCCGGGGTATTCTGAACCGTGGGTATCTTGTATCAGTCAGCGGGCAAAACCACATGGTCCGGCTGTGCGCCAAGAAGGTTGTCAAGCCACCCGGGGAATTCTCCGCCGGTGGCAACTTCCGCCCGTTCGTCCTCGGTGAGGGAACTTGGGAGTTTTACCCGCCCAAGTCTCCCCGCCTGTATCTTCTAGTTCTTCTGGATTCTGGTTTGTTTCCCAGACGCGCCGCCTGTCTCCTTCTTTGAGTCAGCGGCTGGGAAAAGCTGCTTCGGTCAACCCGCCGGGAACCATTGTTCCTTGATCGTGGATCCTCACGCGTGGGCGGCTGATTTAAGTGCTCCGAAATCCCCGCCAGCTCATTAGGCCTTCCTGGGTTATAGATCCGGTGGATAAACGAAATTCCTGCCAGGATCTTATCTTCTAAGATTGCCCGCCTGTTTCACCAACGCTCCGCCCGAGGTGGGCGGCTCGCTCTAAGATAGTAGTTCCTCTTGTTAGCCTCGAGTACTCAAAGGTTCGGTGGTTAGCCGCCCATCTGAACCGACCGGTTAGGTGCATCGAAAACCCCGCTGGGCTAGAGGCCCAGCGTTGAGTCCTTATCACGCGTGTTTGCCCGCCCGCTTTCGACTGTCAGCGGCAAAGTATACCGTTCCGAGGAGAACGTATACTCTATAACTTCGCCTTACATTCCCGCCAATAGGTGTTCAAGAATGCGAAAACCAACGGTTTTCACCGGTGGCTCGTCACCCACCATCTCATCGTGTAATAAAAAATGGGCATTCGGCGACGGAACACCTCAAAGAATAGGTTCAAATGCTGGAATCCCTATAAACCAACTGGTTCACTGCGGATCTCCCAAGCAGCCGTCCAGCAAGAGCGGATCGTTGTCAAGACACAGATGACAGCGTAAAGTGTGGCACCCTTAGGACTGCATACTAAGCCATGAAGTAAGCGTGTAGTATCGACAGGATAGCTGGCGAGAGGTTCGCAATAAGCAAGTGTAGCTTCAGGTGATGATGTATTGTGCAAAAGGTAGGATCGTGTGAGAGAAACCTGTATCACACGGGATACGGATGTGTGAGCGCACGCAGTCGTAGCACGCGTTAGAGCAGAATACGGGTGAGGTTACACGAATGTAACACAAACTAGTAACAACAAACAAATATACTTAGGCTCAGGGAACCCTTATATAATCAGTACACGGGGGACTTTCACCAGAAACAGCCGACGGGCAAGAGCGTATCGTTGTCACCGACGTGAGCTTGAGGGCGAGTCGTCAAGGTCTTAGGACTGCTAATCTAATATGCTGCAAGCGCGCGGCGTTACAACGATATGAGACAGTAAAAGGATGATCAGTGAGCTTGCAGCGTCACTGGGAATCACACAGATGTGTAGGGAGTTCACTACTAGGTTGTATTGGCAAAGATGTAAGATCGGTGACAGGCAGGGAATGTTCCCTTTATATACAGTAGCTACAGAATATTCTACGTCATTCTACCAGGCTCCATGATCTTCTGACTCGGAACTCGGGTCCGTCTCAGAGTGTACTGAGGTTATGCGGCTCCGAGAGCCCATATCCATCACACTTCGTCAATAGGTAGGAGACAGTGGCTGCTCCTTCAACCCGCCCCAAGCAGAAAATCCACAGCAGCTGTGCTATTATATTTGTTCGCTGTCCTCAGAGCCTGTGGGCATGCACCGCGTAGGCGTACTTGCCATATTTTGGGCTCCCTGGCAAGTTCAGAGAGTCCAGCGGAGTTCGGAACAGAGACCGGTCATCAAAACGAGCTCGGATAACTGCGGCATCAATACACGCGGCCAAAACGTGGCAAGGACGCACAAAGGTTTCTACTGCGTGGTCGACTGCGTCTGCGGCAGTCACACCAAAAAAAGTGAAATTGCAGCTCAGGTGAACACCCTGTCGAAAACACTGCTTTAGGCTGCAAAAAAAAACCAGCTGAACACACAAGCGGAACTATTGGATTTGGCTGCCGTTTCGGCCGAGAGAGCCGAAACTGATTGTTTCGACAGCAGTTTCGGCCGCCAATTTGTGTGTTCAGCCGGCCCGAAACTTATTGTTTCGGCGCATTGCAGCCGAAACTGCGGTCGAAACTAATGTTTCCAGCAACGTTTTGAGATTCCATCTCAACTGGGGCTGAAACCTTTGCTTTCAGCAGGGTGTTCAGCTGAGCTGAAATTTCACATTTCTTGGTGTGAGTAAGAATCTTACTGCGTTGACTTTTGCCCCCTGTGACAGGGAAGTGGTCCAGCTCCTGCTTGACAATGGCACCAACATCAATGTGGTGGGGGGAGACTACGGATGTGCGTTACAGGCGGCGTCAAGCAAAGGCGACAAGGAAGTTGTTCAACTGCTGCTGGACAATGGCGCCGAAGTTAATCTCTTGGGCGGATACTTTGGGTGTGCGCTGCAGGCCGTGTCCAACTATGGCCACAAGCACTCCGGAAAATAAGAAATTTTGACGCTCCCGAAGATGAAACCAAAACTTTAAGTTTCAGGGCCGGAAGGCCGGCCCGGCCCCGGCCCGTTGATCCGACCCTGAAACTTTAAGTATGTTTATCTGTGTTGATTTACACGAATATATTGTAAACTGTGTAAACCCTAAAGATAACAGAGCCGTTTGATCACCGGCGATCAGATTCTGATCTTGCCGTAATGCATCTATCGTTTGATTCGATGCTTGCCTTCGTACCTGTGGACAACTTGTCTCAACTTGGAACCCCACACCTAGTCAGTAGCGGAAAATCCTCAACGGCACCAAAAAGGATACCAAAAAGATAGTTGGCAGGGTCTCACGGCCACATTCCCGGGCCAAGCGGAAATAGCAAAAGGTCACCCGAACGAGCGAGCAATGTTGGAGCAATGAGCACAGAACAAAAGGTAATAACATGCTAATCAAGCATGGAATGAGAAGGAACGACTCTCCACTTTTCAACCATTCACCGCACCATTTTGCAGCGAGCTATCATCACCAGAGACTGGCCATGGTCTTGCGTGCTAAATCACACCAGGCTTGACCGCACAACACCGGGTAAAAAATGCTCTCATCCTCTCTGTGGTCACATAGTACAATTTGTGTCCGTCCCAACCGTTGAGCCTTGACATCTAAGCTCTTGACACAGTAACACTTGCATTCGTCGAAGAGGGCCTAAATAAATTCCAGGACACACCCGGGGGAGTAAAGAAGCGCCGCACAAGATACAACACAGGATCCAAATTGATCTGAAGCAGTTTTAAGGCAGGCAAGGCCCAGGTAGCAGCAGAAATGCTGAATCACCACACATTGTGTAGTACTGTTATATCTGTGCAACCCAACTCACCATCTCCGACGATTCCTCCGCCGATTCCGATCAATCCGGCCGAGTCGGCCGACTCGGCGGCCCCGAGATCTTCGGAATGCTCGGCAACCCTCGGAGTCAACGGGTTATCACGCAACGAAGGCTTACTGTGTATTTCCGTTTATCCGCTCTTATTGTCCGTCTCTCTTTTTGTCTCATCCTCATGTTTTACTTCTCCTTCCCCTTTTGGTCACTTGCTATTGTTGCGCTTGGACCATCATGATATTACCATATATGTATTCACAATTACCTTCTCCGTATTTAAGCAGCTAGTTACATCCTTGTACCTTAGTTGTATAATTAACGTTATTCCATGTTTCCTTTCATGGGCTGATGCCTCCTTGCTTCGTCTCGACTCCGGGTTCAAGTCAACCTGCCCGGACGTCTTCCCTCTTTACTTCTATTGACTTAACTGTCATTACGATTCGGTTCCGCTCACCTCCGGTTCGCCTCCGGTCCGACCTCCGACTTCCGTCCGGACGACCTCGGGTCTTTGTCCCTCGGTGCTCCTGTCCGCTCTGGCGACTTCACCATCTACCCGACTTATCTCCGGCCTCCTTCGGTCCTCGGCTCGGCCCCGGCCCCGGCTCCGGTCCGGATCATTCACCACTTCCTTTCCTCCCTTCCATTCTTCTCGCAGCCGAAGGCTAGACAGTCGCACACCCTTAATCTACCTGTGGTGCTTGCGAGATGGCTGACTCCTAGTTTTCCGGTTCGGTTCCGACCTCGGGCGAATGTCCGACTCGGCCGACGGATTCAGTCTTGTCCCCCTTTGGCATCAGTTGTCTGCCGGTCCTCCACGTCGACATATAACAAGTACCCGAGATAAGAATATTGATTGGGTGACCTATGCGGGGAAACTGGAGCGTCTAAAAACACAGAAAGCATCTGTGAGCTGATTGACGCGTCAGTCACCCAGAAAATCGCGTCCCCGTTGCTCAATAAGGGTCAGCATATGGAATTGTCAGTTGTACCAAATTGATCGCAAATTTGAAGGTTAGACAACTTATGGAGGTTGGAAGTGGGTTATTGTCCCACAGAGCTCCTACTGGAGCCCAATCGTTGCCGTTACGCGTCTCATACAGCCCGGTTTAGCTCATTCGGTCCTTATACAGTTAGTGGTGGGAAAGTTCGGTTCGGACTTTCGGTTCGAACTCGAACTGAACCGAACTGAACGCAAAGTTCAGGTTCAGGTTCAACAAAATGCCCGAACCTGAACCTGAAGTTCGGTTCAGCGTTCGGGCGGAGATTTTTTTTGTTGAACCGAACCGAACCTTGAACCTGAAGACACTGTGAACACAGTATTTTAGCATCTTTTTTTCACATGTTGTGTCCTATTCAAGGTGCTGTTCTGTCTAGCATGATTCCATATCATTTTCTGACTGCATTTACACTCACTGGCGATGTGTGTTGAGTTTTTATCGCAAAATGATTGGACATTGATAGCACATCATTTCTGATGGGGTGTTGTACGCAGCCATTTTCCCTCTTGCAAGCTTGAAAATGGGTTAAGAGTGGCATTATGTATGGGTACATACCTACCCACACAGATTTAACGTGACTCGAGCAGGATTTTACCCATTTGAGGGCGGAAAAAAATTGAAGAAAATTGTCGGTTCGAACCCCGAACTGAACCGGAGGTTCGGGGTTCAGAAAATGTCTGAACCTGAACCGAAGTTCAGGTTCGGGGTTCGGAAAAAATGGCTCTGAACCGAACCGAACCGAACTTTCCCATCACTATATACAGTTGTTAAGGTCATTCCACTTACCTGCCGTGAATACAAATTTTGTAGGCTTTGGGCTCAAGGAAAGTGGTGATCAGTGGTACATAGGGTAGAACGACCAAGGTAGAAACGTTCTACAACATCAGAAAGCGCAGGGAGAGCTCAGACAGTGAACAGAAGCCGGCGCGCGCTAGCGCACGGCAGATCACGGGGCCTGTAAATCCTGTAAATCGAGATCAATTTACAGTAAATTGATCCGCAATAAGTGCTTACTGGCGCTTATGCCACTTATTGCGGGGGAAACGGCCGAATCTGCTGTCCACCGTTTCAAATCTTCTAGATTTTCCCTGGTTCTTGCTGTGGCACACGAGAGTGGCCCAAAGGAAGGCCTTGTTGAACTACAGAATTTTGTTCGTTTCAATTGCGGCCCTTGGACGGATGCCGAATCTCGACGACGTGTTGTTTGCCTCTCTTTGGATGATCCGGATCGAATGCCTTTCTTTCTTCCATTCGCGACAAAAACCCCAATGTTGCCCGTGCGACGTACGTCTCCAGCAGAAAGTGGCTTTGGTTCCCTGTGGGCCCCTGCACCGCAGTGCAGTCACACAACGCCCAGCTCTTTGTGTAAACAGCAACCCGCAAAGAAACTACCGCGGACGATCCGGCACCGACACAAGTCGGTGCACTTCTGTCTCTCCTCGGACTCTCTGTGTCGCACCCACACACCATCTCTCCCCCAGAAGCACTGTGCCACTCGCTTTGCGTCCATATGCATCCGAACGGTGCGCGCCGGGTCCATTATCCATAGGTGCAAAATGCTATCCCCACGTCAGGTGCGCATACCATCCGTGGAATTCTAGGTGCGGCCATCCCTCCGCTTGTTTTTCCCTCTCATTGATGCCCTCCCTTGTGGACAGCGTCCTCCACATCTGCACAATCACGCACTCGCCCGTCCTTTTTTATATTCTTGTCTCTTTCCACTCCCGCCGCCTTTGCGCATGGCACACTCAGCCCACGGCAAGCATATCATCGAGCTTGGTGTCCTCTGCGTGTCTGAGCTAGGCACAGAGCACGATCTGCGCGTGTATCCGTCTCGTGGTTGCTCATGCGCGAATGCTCCACGAATGTTCGAGCTGCGCGCCACCTCTCTCAACATGTCGCGCTTACTTACTGTATACACCGCACTCGCTGTGGAGGTCGCCAAGCTGCTTATCCGACCGCAGACGTTGGCGCGCACCCACCCCGCACACCCATCCTTCCTGCAGCCTGCCACTGCACGCTGGCTCGAGTCGTGGATCATCTCTCTACACAGGATGTATGTATGTACGACTTGAATGACATTTTGTTCGCTTGTACAAACTTGCTGTGTCAGAAGGAAATCCTGCAGGAACTTTAGATGCACCAAACCATTGCGAGGCTTCGACCTGGATAATTCAATGTCTTTAATGGCGCGACACTGCTGGGTGGCCACATCAGCAAGTAGAAGAGTCGAGCCAGGAGGCTTTTCTGCTCACGCTTTTGAGTCTTGAGTACAAGCTCAATTGACACAAGAACAATGGAATGCGCCGGAATGGACCTGCATTGACAGCGATGTTGGTTGAGTAAATTGGCGATGGCTGTTGGAAACAAGAGGTAAAGGTCATGACTGAAGGATGGAGGCGTTGAATTAAATGCCACAAAATTGAGCTTGCTCTTCCTGTTCCACGGAATGCATTACCCGAATGGAATTGGAGCCCAGTGGAATGCCATTGCAGCTATATCTTGCCAGGTTAGTTTCGAGCGAGACCCGTGTCCGAGGTTGAACCAGGAACCAAGATTGTTGGATTTGAATTCACAGGATGACTACAAAAAGACTCCGTGGCAATGGAAATGTCGGATCGGAGTTGAATTGCCGAGTTCAACCAAGAGCAAAGGGAGGTCCGTTGAGCAGTCTTGCTTCCAAAGAAATCGACACTGATAGACGCTGGGTGGACTTGCAGCGAGGTGTATAAGTTAGGGAGCGACAAACGGCTCGAAAAATGAGCACCAGGAAACCATGCCATATTGAACCTCCGCTGGAGAGAACGGACATTTGCCAACAACGAACGGACATTTCCATGGAACATTGAACAAAAATCGTTACGCAAATAATACAGCAACAGCCGCATAGTTGCCGACTGGGGCTCGCTCATGAGTTAGCATGTTCCTGCGTAAAGAGACAGTCAAAATACTAGACTGGTTGAGCTTGGAAGTTCAAACATATCAGAGTTGAATGGAATCCTGGCCTTCCAATTCACTTTATTAGATGAGGTGGAGAGTAATGGCACTCAAAGTGTCCATAGTGAGGTGGGAAAGAGCGTAGTAAAGCATTAACGGGAGTTTCGGTCGATAAACAACGAGGTTGAACTTGAACATGCCGTGATGCCGATGTCCGGGAGCTTCCGGATACCCAAAGGGGCTCGGCTATATGGATCACCGCGATCACCGGGGATCAAATGGCTGTGGCTGTGTGATAAGACTGTAAATTGTAGGAACTAAGTTTCGGTAACATCTTCGGGGGCGCCGAAATTTCTTAATTTCCGGAGTGAAGGAAGTGGTTCAGCTTCTGATCGATAATGGTGCGGACGTCAATGTGGTGGGCGGAGAATACGGAACTGCGTTGCAGTCGGCGTCGAGGAATGGCCACGAGGACATCGTCCAGATCTTGCTTTGACTAACCGCTATTGACCCAGCACATTTTTTACAGTCACGTGCTGATGGCGTCCCAATGTAGTAGTACGTGTAGACTAATACGACCACATAACACGTCCTGTCGCGTCTTCCCATCACACACCCTTCTCTCACGTCGAACGTCTGCCGTCTAAATCACCGTCGGGATGTCGGAACCCGATCTGTTCGTGTGTTCCAGCTGTGAGCGCCCGAAACCAGCCGCAGAGTACAAGATAAAAAAGAAGGACGGGGCACGCGCCAAAAGTTGCATTGTGTGCCAGACTCGCACATGGGAGGCAGCTCAAGCTAGGAAGGCTAACAAGGAGAACTCGACCCCGAATGATGATGAAGACTCGGATCACGGCGGGGATTTGGGTGTGCTTCCCCTCGAAGACTTTCTGGAAACTCTTACGCCACAAGATGACAATCTGCTTCTGGAGGCACGCGTCGACATTTCAGCCGTTTCGGGGACGCGTAAAGAGATGTCTGATGGGTTGGCCGCTTTGATCTGGAGCCGAATGAAGTACCGTTTCACGTACGCGACTATCTTCTTAATATGTGTTCGCTGTTAACACCGAATTTAGGTACCACAGCAGCTATCCTCATCGGCGAACAGATTCGACACGATTCATTTACCACTGCGTGCAAAACGAGGCACGACAGAACACCTCGAAAAAATCTCAGCGCGAAGGAGTGAAGCACCGAGATAAGATAGCCATGGACACCTTTCAATGTCACGGCTGGCTCCATATAACCGTCAACGATTCGGACAGCATCGCATTCGTAAAGATATCCCACGCGGATGACCATGTTCCTTATTGGTGCATCGACGTTCCCGCGGACGTCATGGAGTTCGTGCGCGCAAACCCCAAATTGACTCCGACTCAGGTAGCTTTCAATTATCTGGTGTACCTTCTTCCCCGATATTGATCATTCCGTAGCTTTGGGACGAGATCTTAAAGACTCACCCGCAACCCGCATTCAACCGCCGAGCCATATTCACCGGGTGTACACGGATGGATCGGGTTTCGAAGGCGGGGTCGGGGCAGCGGCGGTGGCGTGGAACGAAACGGGAGAGGGTGCGTTCCGGACGAAACACCTGGGCGGGCAAGACGCGCACACGGTCTTTGAGTCGGAGGTGGTAGGCGCGATCCTCGCTCTCGACCTCATCAAGGCGATGCTGCGCCTCACGGACGTTGACGTGTTCACAGACTGTCAACCGGCCATCTCCGCGCTTGCCGCCCCTCGTCCTCAGCCCAGCCAATACCTCCTCGCGCTTTTCCATACACTCCACCGCCACCTCCTCCGCACCCGCCCAACCCTCAAAATCCGCCTCCACTGGGTCCCCGCACACATCGGGATCGCGGGCAACGAAGCTGTCGACGCTCATGCGAAGGAAGCAGCACAAGGTGCATCCTCCCCACTCTCCACCCGTGTCAGGACCTTCGAACGCCCTCTCCCCGCGAGCAAAGCAGCGGTCCTCGAGGCCGGCATGAAGGAGTTCAAGGCGAGATGGCTCGAGGAATGGTGCACCTCCTCGAGGTATCGCCGTATCTCCCTCTTCGACTGCCCCTGTCCCTCCAACGCCATCACGCGCATGTACGCCGGCCTCAGCCGCCCGCAATGCAGCATGTTAATGCAACTCAGGACATCCCACATAGGCCTCAACTCCTTCCTCTACCGCTTCCACCTCGCACCTTCTCCCGACTGCCCCCTCTGTCTCGTCCCAGAGACAGTCCCTCACTTTCTCCTAATGTGCCCGCGCTACTGCCGCGAATGCCTCAAACTTGTCATGAAGCTCGGCACGGCCCGTCTCTCCCTCCGTAACCTCCTTGCGTCCAAGTCGGAACACAAGCCCGTTCTCTGCTTCGTGCGAGACACCGGCCGCTTCCCTCGATACACCTTGTAGACTCCGACCTCCCTCCCTTCTTCTTTCCCTTTCCTTCTCTACCTCTCTCTCACATCTCTCTCTCGCAACTTGATACGAATCCTTGTTACGCAGCTAAGTCTTGTCTTTAGAAATTACTCTACACAACCCCCTCATAGCATACTTCCGTGCCATTCCCATACTGCCTCGACCCCTCGCCTACCCTACTGCCTAGCTAGCACTCATCCTTGTCACCACGTATGGTGCTACATGGGCCCCCAGGGGCCCGCGCGCACCCTAATGGAAAATTGATTGATTGATTGACCTTGTGGGCTGATAGCAGCACGCAGGAATGGAAACGAGATCCAGATGAACTGAAGTCAGCAAATATTCTTCTCAAAGAGTTCACATCTCCCGATCCAAAGAGCGGGAAGAATGAACCACTTTATAGTGTTGAACCGATTCCCTTGACGCCCGAGCCAGGATTCACGGCCATTGCATTCGCACTCCCCAAGCTCTTACGTGAAATCAGCGGGCGCGTCCGAGAGCTGATTAGACTCAGCTTGTAAGCTGCTCCTTTACGTTTGTGACCCTCGTGCTCAAATTAAACGTCAGGGAATACCAACGGCTCCCGTTACGAAGTGTACGCCTTACTCGGCGAGGTTTACGGGTCAGGAATGCCTCTCGGGTATCTTCTGGTTCAATCAGCAGCTGGCAGTGCACCGGGAGGTAAAGAGCGATTCATTCGACAACTCCTGGCGCACTTTAAAACAGCCTGGGTGATCCGCGCAATTACGACACTGTCGGACAAGGACTGGTCGGAAATCAATGCCTTTCTTACGGAGTACCCGGAAGCGAAGCATCAGCTTTGCTTCTGGCACGCCTTGAGAGCCGTGAAGACCCGACTCGCGATTCTTCGACGCGCACCGGCTCATTACGCAGTAGATCTTGCGTATGCAGAGTTCAGTTGGATCGACAAGGCATTTGTTCCGGTTGGACAATCTCAAGAGCTGGCGCCAGTGAGTTTCAAGTTTTCTTATCTGACCATTCTGATGTGTTCAATTAGGACACATATGTGGCCCTTCAAGCGATTCCGCACGTCAAAGTACGACTTGGCGGCGTCCTTATTCAGCCGGCTCTTGCATCAAGCTCTTCCGACGACTCGATGGCGACTGACAGCGATGATGGAGAAGACGACGATCTCCTGGACGAAGTCGACCAATTTTTGGAGAAAGATTCTGCCACTGTGCAAGATGCCGAGGATGGCCCGGATTGGATGTTCGAGCCGGGGGAGAAGAAATCAGCAAATCCTGGGTATGTGTTCTGCCCCGCCCCACATCGACACCCACTCCTTCGCATCTTCACGAAGCACTTCTGTCAGCATCCTCTGTTTCCGACGCGAGACGGCCCAAAGTCCGCCAAACAAATTCGGGATGAGGCCGTCTACGAGATGTATTTCTTCTGCTATCAGCGTGGGCTTCGGGAGGTCTGGGGGTACCTTTGGACATCCTGGTACGCGCCGAAGATGTGGAACTTATGGGCACGCTCGACTTCCCCGTATCTCCCACGACTCCGAACCACGATGAACGTCGAGAATTTCTGGAAGCAGTTGAAGCACGGGTTTTTACACAACCATCTTCGTCCGCGTCTGGATCAACTCATCTGGATCCTGATCACCCAGGTGACGCCGGCGTACTGTGCTCGGGCACAGGTGTTGAATGACGGGCATCGACTCGGCCGTTCGAAGCCGCTGACACATTTCCAGAAACAGTTCAAATCTGTGTGGTTGAAACTCGAGAAGCTAACACTCAGTGTCGACGCAGACAAGAAGTACATCACTTGTCTCAAGACTTTCACTTGCACGTGCCAGTCGCAGAAATTCAACTCCTGTCATCTGTGCAAGCACCTCGTCGACGCCGTGGGAAAGCCTCCACCAAAATTCTGGACAGAAGTTGTCCGGCGGCTTTGAGGGTCCGTATTGGACAAAACCCACCAATTTCAGGTCAAATCATCCACATTTCTCAACATTCATATACATTCATCGACATTTATCGAAATGTCGAAAATTTTCTATACATTTCTCGACATGTCGAGAAAAAAATCGACTTTTGTTTTGGCAGGCTCGAATTTTGAAAGTCGAGATGTTGATAGATGTTGAGAGATGTCGGTCACGTCTCAAACCCGGGACTCACTCTACAAGATTCATTGTGTAAGAGACAATTGCCTCGAAAGTCGAAATGTCGAGAGTTCGGCATGATTGGATCAAGTCATTGATCAGTATTGATGGCATCTAATGTTCGCCGATTGCGGACCCCTGGGAGCTGCTTTGTTCAAAGGCAACCTCTGTATATCCTCCTTAGAGTCACGGAAATATCTTTTGATCTCTGTAAGCAGACCGAGGGTCTATTTTCGCCAGGCGGCCTGAAGCACTAGCAATATTATGCAAGGTTGTATCTGTTCACTGTCACTGTTCAGTTTTGCAACATGCGTCCCAAACTTCTTGCGGTGCAGAGATGTTGGATTATGGATGCAGGGAGGTGTTCTTGGGCAATGCATCCGGTATAAAAAATGACAAGGGGGGTGCATGGTATGTACCCGGTTCATGGTACCTTGGCTTCGGACTGTACTGTGGCTGACTCGGACTCGGGCGGCGGCGCAGTTGGGTTCCATTGACGGTGAGGCGGATTCCACGATCTCTTCCAAGATATGGTCTGCCCAGTAATCAACCAAAAATTTGCTGAGCTAGACTGCTCCTCAACATCTAGACACTTGACATTGACTCGCTCGGGGTGGACCATTTTATTGAATCCAAGATGCGGCGAAGGTTTTGAATGACACTAACATTGTGATTCACAGCAGGTGATCTGTCGACGAGTTGAAGT
The DNA here is from genome assembly GCA_029449255.1 of Mycena polygramma. Classification (NCBI taxonomy): domain Eukaryota; kingdom Fungi; phylum Basidiomycota; class Agaricomycetes; order Agaricales; family Mycenaceae; genus Mycena; species Mycena polygramma. The sequence continues at coordinate 1,824,922 of JARKID010000004.1, read as the reverse complement.
ACGTGGCGGAGGTTTTCCTCCTCTTTGATTCGTTCGAACGGTTCATTCCCTCGGGATTCGGTGTTGTGCGGCATTAGGTCAGAACTTGTCCCGTCTACAGTGTTGGTTTCGTGAGAGGGGTGTGGCCAAGGGCCGACATCTAGTTGCATCGATGGAACATGTAGAATGGCTGTAGTGTTTCATGTCAGAGGCTCATGTACGTCGGTACAGCACCCGTTTGTTCCTCATTGGGACCTCGTGGTTATATATCCTCCTCCTCCTCCTCCTCCGAAGTCGCAAGGATAATTACAAGTTTGGGGAGTGAAACAAGATCACGTTGGGCCCAAACTGAACTCGAACTGTTGCCTGAATGAAGATTGAGGAGTTTAATGAAAGAAACCGGAAGAAGGAGCTTACCGAGATAGCAGAGGTCCCACAACTTCGGAAGGGAGGGTCGACTTGAAAATGATAAATTTGCATGACAGCCGTGACTACCCAGAGCAGCGTGAGTGCTTGGCGCAGTTAAGGATTCAAGCAATGGATCGAAGTCGAGATGAAAGCCAAGACAAGTTATTCAGTCGGACAGCGGGATATTCCTCAGAGAGAGCTTTTAGACGGAATGGGGACTGAAACGAGGCTGAAGCGCAATGTGTATCACGGTGTCACGGTTCGACCAGAAACAAAGCCCAGGATTTGATGAGGTAAATAGAACTTGAGGTAGACGTAAGGGAGCCAAATAAGCAGATTGAGAGAGCCCGGAGCGCGGCTGCTTACTTTGAGTGACCAAGCTGCATGTTAGTGTGGATTTGGATGAGAAGGAACATCAGTATGTGAAATATCCAGTAGTATAATGGTCCAACGTGAGATGTTTGGGTTTAAAATTTGACCCCGGGATATCAGAAGGCCTCAAAATTTTGAACCAGGAAGAGTTAGGAAGTTGGCAAAAGGCGGGAGCCCCAGCCCCGCTCGGCGGGAAGAAACTTTAGTCCGCACAGACGACGCCAGACATCGCTCCGCAAGAAAACACTGCCTGTTGGTGTGCGAGAATATACTGAGGGCAAGAGCGGCATGGAAGAAAGATACCTGGAGTTTGTTGGTAACTGCAGATCTTGAATAATGAATGGTGGCGTGGGGGTGTTGCGGCTCGAGGGTAGGTGCGGGAAGTGGATGCATAATCTTCAACGTTGAAGTTCGAAGGAAATTCTGGAAAGCAGTGTCGCGATAATCAGGCAAGCGGTGTGACACACAGATTTTATCCACCAAAAGTACCCATGAGACTTGCCTTTGTCAGGCTTATCGGGTGGGTGGCTGATAGACCATTTAGCGCCGATTGCCGTGCCAAATGAACAACGTATAGACAATTATGAATTACCAGGGAGGGTCTTTCGGAAGGGAAAATGGCTGGGTGACTGGGGATGCTTTTGTGGGCTACCGGTGTAGCACTGACCGGAGGATTATTTAACGCAAGAGGTGGCTTGCAGAGGGTATTTTCTCTGAACAATTCCTCCTGATAGAGGTCAGAAGTACAGGGGGAGAATGAAACAAGGAAGGTAGACCAACCAAGAGGTTAAATCTGTGTCCGTGGCCCGAGAGTCGGGCTGGTTACGGTGAAATTGAGATAAGGAAAGCACGACTGCTATGTGAACAGCACATTCAACAATGGTGGATGCTGTTTGGATATTGCGACGATGTCCCAGGGTATTGAGCTTTGCCAGAGGTTGTCAGGGTTTTGGGCGGAAGTACACATCACAGCCATCAATCACGTTCCCACGGTTCGATTCGGGTCTGGCAGTCGATACTTTCGTGCTGTAATGCTGGAGTTGGCCTAGAATACGGCCGGAGACTTTATGTTGAGTTCTTGAACTGTAATGCGTTAACTATAGCTGAGAATAACTAGGCATTCATGTAAACCACAAAGTAGTGTCATGGCGGTCAGCGGCTTCGTACAGCTTATAATCAGCAATGGAGAATTGAACATGGCGTTGGTTTATTATGGTTTCAAAACATTGACCCTTGGGTCTACAAGGCAGGGTTCAAGGTCGCGGCTAATGTCAGTGGAGTAATTTGGCAAACGTCAAGTCAGTCCAAATCCAGGAAATGATTTTAAACGACGGAACGAGTGGCATGATTCGCTGAGGTATATGGCAAACACTCAGCTTACATAAGCGTTTGAGTTGAAATCGGTAAGATCTGGTGTGCCCAGCCGGGCACCTAATTTGGCCCTCCGAGAATGAGCAGGTGAATGAAGTTTGAAGAGTTTGAGGCGAAGGCAAGGTAGGGATTCGAGTAGGGGGTGCAGAATGTAGACCTGAAGCCCGGAACTCGCCAGAAACCGTCAGGGAAGCATCAGCTAGGGAGCCATGAGGAAATTACACCCGCCGGGTAAAGTTGAGGTGGTTTGTCGCGGGAAAGAGTGAACGCCGAAGTTCGAACATTTTATATGAAAAGTCTGGCAAGTAGATAATATTGGTCCAAAGTGGGGGAACACCGGAGCTGCGATAATTCCCGGATACATAAGGTGCATCTGTGAGGTGAAACGCAACAGAGAGGAGCAATGCAAGTGCAAGATTCCAGGACTGAAGCATCCATAATGGAGTTTAAATGCCGATCGATGTCGGGCTGGATCCTATTTCAATGGGATACCGTGATTGAGGTCGGGCTCCGACCGTCCGAGTTGGAGTCTAAGGAACCGAGTGACTGTGAGCCCAAGGCCGCATGGTTAAAGGAGAGGATTGGGGTGGGGAGTATCCGAAAAAACGAGTGATGGAGAGGCTTGTGTGATAATTTGGAATTGAACCAAAAGCGAGTCGAAGGCCGAGATGCCCGAAGATAATGTTTGCACCCGCGTTGGTACAGAGCTCTGCAAATATCAGTACATCGAAATTGGTTCCCTGAACATCAATGGTCTAGATCTCGAAGTCTATGACCGTGATGCTCGAATTGCGATCGTTACGGTTGTATTTCTGAGTGAAGTTGAAGATGTACGGTAGTTCCACAGAACATCGATACCAGCGATGCACCGAACGCAACAGACAGCCGGGTCGCAAGGGACAGGCCCGTGAGGTGTTGACGTGGACTGCTGGCGGGCTGAAATGGCGGTGGCAGTCCGCATCAAGCGCTCCTGTTTGGGCAATTTGGCAGTCAGGTACCGGTCAGCCTTCAATCTTCAGACGTCATTCCTATTGCCCACCTCCTCGTCAGAGCCGCCAGTCGATCACTCCCAAACTGCTCTTCTTATGCTCAACGCTGGTCTGACATTCAGTACTTGAGACCTGCAGTGCGCGGCAGAAATCTAGTCCAAACTCAGAATAAAATTGTGGACCCGAGGGCTCTGTGTCGATTTCTCGCCGCGGATGCGCCTATGCCCCTCAATTTACATCTCTACCGGAGTCTGCCGTTGCCTTTTTGGCCTGGGCAGTGGGAACCGAGTTTCGATCTCCCAGGATCCATATCGAGTCTTCCTCCACCTCCAATGCTGCATTCGCATTCATCCCTGGCACGGAGTTGACTCCGGTTTGCCTTGATCACAATTAATTCTGGTGATCCGCTGTCGAGTCTCTACCTTGCCTGAATCTGCGTCTGTCCGGAGAGCCAGTCTTGACCTCTGCATAATTCGCCGTTTCGAACACGTCCTGACGCGTCTTTTTATCCGTGCACAGCAGTTGTAATCAAACACAAATCTTCTGGATTCAAACTGATGGCCTGGCTACCGTGGTTCCTGGGCTCACACAGCGCGTCGTGAGATCGGGCGGAGCTTCCAATGCAGTGTGCTCGGACAATCAACTAATTCAACAACACTGTCCGGGAACTGTGAGGCTGGCTGAGTTAGAAGTCACCCGCATGTAGAAATTCTTCTTTACCCAAATATTTTCCAGGCCCTTCGAGCGCAATTCAAGTCGACCATTGACCTCAATTTGTCCCGCCGTCCCAAGTTGCGACACCGCAGGCAAGGTGGTCTACTCACTCAATTACACAATCCTCGGACTTGGATCGGTATCTTTTGCTGCTAATCTGAGCAATGGCATTAACCCAGTACTGATTTCGCGTGATTGGCTTGTTCCGTTCTGGGCAGTTACCCACTTGTGTTCTCCCTGAACGCGCAGTGCTCACACATCGCCTGGGGGTCTTGCACTACATGGATCCTGGCAGAAAACTCTTTCTCAAGCATGCCAATGCGAATGTAGTGCAACTGCATACCCAAGTGAACAGGCCGTTCTGATATTTGCGCGCAAATGAACCTTCCACTCTCGGTTCAGTTTCTCTTCCACCGAACGCTGAGGCTCACATACACATGAAACAAGAAAGAAATACCAGCTTGCCTTCCAACCGCTCAAGCCTTGCCAAACCTTTCCCTGGCTGCAATAGCTTTAACTTCTGATCTCGTTGTGTATGGCCCAAACAACATTGTGAATTCCTTGTCTTTCAGACATCAAAGGGAAATTTCTGATACGCTTCCCACTGCAAGTCATACTTTCATGAACCCAAACTGCTTTGCATTGCTGACCACCTTACAGTGCGCTGACACAGCTAATAGCTTGCTTCAAATATGATTAGTCTTCCGGACCCCGCTGAGCACACAGCGTGACGCTGTGCGCCCAGGCAAGGAGGGGAGATCCCGGATGCGGCGTGTTACGTCCTGAAGATAGGCTTACAGAACATCATTCAACCAAGGGAAGTTCCCGCGCTGGTAGTCCTTGTTTTACCCCTGCTGCGGGACACTACGGCATAAGGTGTAGATACCTGTGAGAAGCTCGTGTGATCGGAGTTAAATCTGAACTGTTCCACGTCGCGCATGGAATACTCGATGTTAAGACCGACTATTGACACTGCGGAGACACTTTCAACGATGGTGCGCCGATGCGAGGGAGATCTGAGGCTCCGCGCCCGATCCAACGATGCTTCGGGCATGTTGAATTCTCCCCGTACGTCTCTTCCATTCTTGTGTCCTGCCTTCTGTTTTGTTGCTTGGTCCCCAGACCTTTTTGTATGCCGCTCAAATCTACCTCCTGACCTGATCGCCGGAGACGTTCGAGCCATCAGTGGTACCAGTCGAACACCTAAAAAATAGCATCTTCTAACTCACAATCAGCCGGATTGATTAGATCAGACAGTAATTCCCACAGTTACCTTACACCGGTAGGTCCCTGGGGTCCCCCATCCCTGCGGAGCCGCGTATCAAGGATGCGCGATTGACCAAGCGACATTTCGGGCAGAAAGAAAGAAGTGGAATGTCGAAATGTCGAAGTGGAATCAACATTTCTCGAGATGTTGAAAAAAAATCGACATGTCGAAAAAATCGAAAAGTCGAAAAGTGAATCAACATTTCTGTAAATGTCGAGAAATCGCAGTGAGATGTATAGAAATGTCGATGAATGTCGATGATTGTATAGATATATCTATAAATGTCGATGGATTCGGGGCCCCGAGCAAAGTCAAAGGACTTTTGTCCAATAAGGGCCTTCATAGGCGGCGGACACTGCCATTGTATCGGCACCCGGTGCTGGTGCCTCGTGATCAGGCGCGCGGCAAGTACATCGAGCCGGCTGACGGAAGTATCACAGACGGCGATGACCATGCATGGTCTGCCAACCCGGAAATGTTGGCTGGTGGCGGGGGATGGCGGGATCTCGACTTTAGCTCAGCCAGTTTGCTGGGAAAGCGGTCCCGAACAGCCCGAGAGTCCGACGACGGGAGCAGCGCCGCTGATGCCGAGGAGATCCAGCGACAACACTTCCCGTCACTTAACGGGCACGAGGACGACACCGAGGAGCTCGTATGTGCCAAATTCTCATTTCAAATTTTGCAATTCTGACAGAAGTAGATCGACGGCTATGCCACCGAACTGTTGAATTGTGCCGATGACTTGGAAAAAGCCGCCGCAATCCTCCGTGCCCAAGTTCCACACAGAAATAGATTGTGGCTCTCCAGCATCGTCAAACAGGACATCGGAGGTGATGTCACTCAGATGGTTGCTGATATTCATAGGTTCGAAACCACCTCGCGGGTGCGGGACACAACCTGGCCGCAAGATAAGAAAGAGCGTCGTCGTACACAAAACACCATGGGATATCAAATCCCAATGGACATCGATACCCCTACAGATACTTAGCTACCGTGTTCAATTATAACTGCTACTTGTCGTCCAGACGCACGCAATAAGATGGTTGGTGAATTTATAGGGGACAAAAGAATTAATGAACACCCAATTAAGGGTTCAAAAAGAACACGACCGCAAGCAGTACTGAACCTATGACACGAGAACATGTTGCGACGTAACATATGACACACCTTAATAGCGAGACCTTATCCACTACGCCATACAACCGTTGTGGACCTGCACGGCTCACCGCATTGGTTCCACACCCTACGTCTTGCACTAATCAGCTCTTTTTGCTTTCATTTACTCCCATACACGATATTCAGTCAGGCGTTAGAGACAGAAAAAAGTATATCGACACCATACACACTATAGCTTATCAATTTCAACCACCAGGGACACTATACACACTGAAAACCCGATGTTGAGTTCAAGCATCCCGATTGGGATGCCGTCGGATCAGCACGTGACTGTAAAAACCTGCTGGGTCAATTGCGGAGACTCTTGCTTTGTCAAGGCAGTGATGTTAATCTGGTGGGCGGAACGTACGGCTGCGCGTTGCAGGCGGCGTCGAGGAATGGCTGTACGGAGATTGTCCAATTGTTGTTTGAGCGATGTAAATCTGGTGAGCGGCTACTTCTACTTCGGCTGCGCGCTGCAGGCGGGTTGCCAGGAAGGCAACAAGGAAGTTATCCAAATTTTGCTTAACAATGGCGCCGACGTTAATCTGCGGGGCGGCCACTACAGCTGCGCGTTGCATGCAGCGTCGAATAACGGCCACAATGAAGTTGTCAAGCTCTTACTCGAGACGGGTGCCGACGTGAATATGGGAAGCGAGGTGTATGGAACTGCGTTACAAGCGGCCGCGAGTCGAGGCTACGAGGATGTGGTCCAGCTCTTGCTCGCTAATGGCGCCGACGCGAGTCTTGCACGTGGATCCCTCGGCAGCCCTTTACAGGCAGCGGCCAGTCGCGGTTACATGGACGTTGTTCGGCTTCTGCTTGCCAATGGCGCAGACGTCAATCTGAGGCGTGGGGAATTTAGCTCCGCATTTCAAGCAGCGTACGAGCAAGGCCACGACGAGATCGCCCAGCTCCTGCTGGACCATGGGGCAGGCAGAGCCAGTGGCGAGAGCGGAGACCAGGGCAGAGCTTTTTGCTAGAAAAAAGTTACCATCGATTCTTTGTCCTTGTTCGTAGGAAAATTCAGACCACGACAAATTTTGGATAAATGGTGCTGGTAATACGTTTGATTGATGTTCCCGGACTGAGATTGAATTATGAATACACTGCGATGATTTCAATGATATCCGCGAGCGCATAAGAGGTCGAATGAGCACGTCTTGAGATACAGAGGAGACGTATAACACAAGTACAGGGCGTCACAGTTGTGCAGTAATTCTACACTTGCCACTCCCTGGGCCACCAGTAGAAACCTGTGTTGCGCTGCTCAAAGAAGATCGTGCATAATCCATAGAATGACATACCATCGAAAATCAAATACCCCCGCGAGCGAGCTAGCAATCCCCTCAAAGGAAAAGCCTCAACGCGACTCCGAAGAGCCAAGGGATCCAAAAATTCAGTATTCAACCACGACAGCCTGTAGTGGTCTGGATTGAGTTGCACAGCGGCGACGCCGTGTACCGCAAAGTTTACTGAAGGACAGTGCGTTGTCCGGCCCTAGAATTCCCGCGTCTCCTCGTACGCCTGCGCCACCCATACCGCTGGCCAGATGGGTTTGCTCATCGCGATGAGGCGATCGTTAGACGACCACAAACCCACCGCGCGGCGCTGCGCAGCTGATGCCACCCCCAATCGGGACGCGGCCGATGTGCAGCGGGCGCTGTGTCATGGCATAGCGGCGGGGAGCTCGCTTCCGAGACATCGCAGGCCAGGGATGGTACTTGGGGGGGGGGGCGGAGCACTGCGGCGGCGAGAGATGCTCGGGCGAACAAAGCCGCCGGTCAAGACGAATCAAGACACAACGAGACATCAGCGCAGAGCAGAGCAGAGCTCGACGACGGGTGCCGCCGTCCGGCACGGGAGCGGCGAAGAGCAGCACCAGCCACGCCGGTGTTTCAACCCTGAGGGTCTTCTCTTGCCGCTCCGCGAGTCGCAAGCCTTCACTTCGCAGATACGAGTAGGAGGGACGACGCGCACCCGGTGGTCGCTTATTCGACCAGCAACGTCTGGCGCGATAGAGATACGGAGTAGGGGTTAGGAGAACGAGCCACCCAGTCCCACAACACGTTTCGAGCCCGCATTCGTTACCTCCCTCTCTCGAGAGATCCTAGGATAAGACGAAGCAGACGGATTTCTTGTGTGTCGTTCGGCCATTACAGCCGGGTCCGTCGAGGACCTAGCTAGGGAGTATAAGTCTCAGACCTTCCCGCTCGATGAGTAGACGAGGGGTCCTGTACGGGACGAGCGTTGCGGTTTTGAGACTGTCGTGGTGGAAGGAGAAATTTTTCATTGTTTGGCTTTGCTTGAGATTCAAACAGCCGTCAACATGGGACGCTTCTTTGTTTCTTACCACCATCATCTTGCACACGCCGCACGGTGCAGCAGAGATTGGAACTAGTGGATTGGAAAGCTTTCACCTTCGCTGAATCATTTTTCTGAATTGATATTTTTCTGAATTGAAAGGATGGACGCAGCTTGGACGCAGCACGTTCGAGGACCCAGACTTGACCCACCGCGACTCGTGAGTCATGACGGTGCAAGGAAATTCAAAGATCTTCATTATCCACTCCACGCTGGCCACGGATTCTCCATGCCCTTTGTCTTGCCAACTTGACTCATCGGATGAAATTTGGGCTCGTCTCTCATCGCCTGGCATAAAGAAATGAACAATGACACCCATGCGCGCCCGCCGGACATCCAACTTCGTATCTGCCTGTCGTGCTGCTGTTATGACGCTCCAGAATCTTTTCAACCCGAAGGAAACTCCAGATTCCAGGACACCGGAAGTGTTTAGGGCGAACGTGCTTATCACGAATAACCGGGGATCCAGTTCTTTCTCCGCTCTCCCGTTCAATTTTTCCAACATTACTAGCTCGCTGCCGATCCATCTTTCGAAACGAGCCACATGTCTTCCTGGAGCAATGCGAGCTCAATCCCGCCGAAAGTATACTCCTCAGGCCTCAGATTGAAAGTATCATGCGCTTTAAAATTGCAGCGCATCTACGCACACCTGCGTCCCAAAATCTAGATTTGCTCTCACGAACTTTCTCATTCGCTGGCCATCCATCCTCCGGAGCGGACCTTTCAACTCTTCCTGGAGCAATGCGAGCTCAATCCCTGCAGTCATTCTTCCCAAATTTTCTGCCGACACTGGGAGGCGGTGGTTGGAATCCACCCGACGACCTGAAATCTGAACTTGACTCACTTTTTTTTATTGCTGATGAGCAGGGGAGAGGATCTCGCCTCTCGCCTCTTTGATTTTGACCGGATACTTTCTCGGTCGTCATGTGGTCCAAGACAGTTGCTTTCCCCGGCACACGGCACACTCAACTTCTTTACCCATCAACCATCTCTGGCGCTGACGCGAATCTTCCGGTTGCATGCCATCCGGCCAATACAGTGGGCCAGGTCCGCGCTCCCATCCTCACTCAGCGCATCTCTCAACATCATCTGTCCATCTACAAAAGGAAGCACCGACACGCAGTCAGGTATGCCAGTGGTGGGTCTGACCCTGCATCGCATATCCTAGAACTTAATTCCTTGCCAGCAAATTAAACGCTCAAGTCCTCGCGGAGCAGTGTGCGTTTGATCCTGGCACCATTGGCCTGACACGCCGTTGCTTACGCGGAGGGCGGTGGTTCGACTCTACCGAAGGACATTGCGGGAAGTAAGGGACCATATTTTCACTGGTGGCCGGGGACAACACCCGTTTGCCTCATTTTTCGACTGAGGTGCATCGTCAGCTGCTTTGACCGGGAAGAGTGGGTCTTGTATTCCCTCAGGCTTGTATGTCTTCCGAACTTGACGGGCAAGTCTTTGTGGAGCAGTGTAAATCAATCCCCGCAAGGTCGGGAACAGGCGGTGGTTCGACTCCACCTCATGACATTCTGCCTTCCTAGGTTTCCTTTTTCCATGGCTGTGCAGTGGTGTTTTGAATTGGAGGTGAGTTGCTGTTCTGGTAAGCACTTCGTAAGCACCTTGGGAACTGACTATAAGGCAGAACTAAGTATTCGTCGACAGGGTTGGAAATGAATGGTTTCAGATAACGTCGCAGTCTTCCCCTCTACCTAGGCAACCATGATATTTCCAAACCTCGTTGAACTAGCCGTTCAACGTGGTTCAAAAACCGTACTGCCCGGCCCGGGGCGATCAATCGGCCACATTATGATGCGACGACACGTGCAATTTGAAACTCTCCTCTGTTCCGACGTCCATGTCGCAACCTCCGCCAACAATTCAAGACGCCCCCGCCCCATTTAACGGGGAAGCTGGGCGAACTGCACCGGACTTCATCATCCGCTCGGTCGATGGGTTCGACCTGCACGTCCACCAGGCAATTCTGTGCCACATCTCCGACTTTTTCTACAATCTCCTTGGCAACTCCGTCTTCGTGCCCGACTTGTTGCGTGACGGGAAGCCCGTCGTGGCCGTCACGGAGACGTGCGCTGTTTTATACAGGCTTCTCTTCCTTGCGTACCCCGGGCGCCCCGAGTCGCTCGACCACTACTCGCTCACGGCCCAGAATCTGGACGGCGTCTGGGAAGTGCACGCGGCGGCGGACAAGTACATCTTCACCGGTGTGCAGGACATGCTGGAGAAGATGCTCGAGGACCCTGTCCTACTTAATGCACACCCGCATCGCGTATTCGCCATCGCGAGGGTCCGCAGGATAGACGCCCTCGCGCGCAAGGCCGCGCTCGCAACTCTCAACGCGCCCGTCTGCCCTGCAGACCTCGCGTTCCCCGAGCTGGAACTCCTCCCAGCCTCGGCGTTCCAGCAACTGCACGAGTTCCACCACTCGTGCGGGAAAGCCGCAGAGGCAATGGTCAAGGCGCATCTGGGCCCCCAGGACTGCATGGACCCTGACGCGGTCATCACCGGTGGAGGGCAAAACACGTACGTGTGGTGGAACACACATTCCGGAGTACACAGCCCGGATTGCGAGCCCGACATCGAACACCACTCGGAGGTCGATATGGAGATCACGCCGTGCCAGTGGTTCCAGAACCACATCATCCTCCTCGCGCCAAAGCTGCGCGCACTGCCCACGCGCGAAGTGGCGGAAAAAGAGGGGGCTTCCCTCCGGTTTCCCGAGCGCGCGCTGATAAAGAATTGTCATGGGTGTCTCGACGACGCAGAACGCCATCTCTCGCGGTTCAAATATAAGTTAGGGCTGCAGATCGAGGAATCCAATACCGCGCTTGGTGAGTGATCTTTTTGGCGGCGCACAATTCAGCTAATGCATTTTTGCAATGAAGCTGCGGCGTTGTGAGAAAAATGGTTCGATTTATTCAGATTTATGCGGAGAACTGTGGCACGGTTCTGAAGGGTACTTAGTCTTCCCCTCGTTGTAAATTCGAGCATTTGTAATTTTTATAAGCGATCATACGCTTTCTCCATGCATTTTGTTGGCTCGAATCACTGACCAGCGCATCCTATCACCTCCGCGAGCTCCTTTGATGCCTCACTGGCTCATTCAGACTAAGCACTCACTCGTTTTTGGTGTTCTAGGCTTCCAAATCGGGACGCTGTCAATCCTGAGTTCGTGCCAAAAGAAATGGAAGCACTACATTCTTGTACCTGGAGGAATCGAACCACCGTCAGTACAGCCACTGGAGTACATGACCTGCGCCGAATCCTACGGACCGTCTGGCCACCGGGAACCCGTCTAGTCTCACCAGATCCCTAATTTCTTTTGTTTGCGTTGCCCATATACTGATACTAGTAGTACCTCGCGTGGCGTTTCACAAATCAAAGTGCTCAAAGTTTTTCAACTGAGGCGAGGCGTACTGTCGTCTACGGAAAGCCGGACCACGAATCTCACGCCGATGAGATTTTGAATGCGATGAGTGAGCATTGAATACAGCTTATCGAGTAGCCATTGATCCTTCGGGCAAGTTCGGGTTGAGTTCGGGGGCTAAATTTTACCGTCCACTTATGTCGAAACTATCGAAGTTTGAACTGCCTCAGAAGCGGCGGATGGATTCTAATATAGAGGGCTCGTAATAGACTGGGAAAGTTGAAAAAAAAAAAAACACTTAACAGAGGAAAGCGGAAAAAAAGGCACCGGCTATGAGAAAGCCGAGTGTTCCGGTTTGGCGACGACGTATCTGCCTTTTGCTCTCAACCGCCATCCGAACGCTGCTGGGCGCGGCTGCACCGTCACCCCGTCCTGTTTACCTGAAAATTGCTGGCCGAGCCATGCCCTTCCGAATAACGGGCTCTCATCCGTGGTTTGCGGGCCCATGGTTATCCGTGTAGCTCTGGATCCGAACACCCGGTCCCACTCCTCAAACGACCCTCACGCTGGCAGCAAATACGATGACGCCCCTCCCGCCCATCAGCGAGCCTCGGGCTTCTGTCATGTCTGCCCGACCGACTCGGTCCGCTTTCTTCGCGCGCTCGGCCGGTGGTGCTGCGGAGTAGTAATGCGTACCTTTGTACACTAATTCAACATTCCCAATCTGACCTCTGTGGCCGCCAAACGGCTTTCCTTTACCGGACACTTACCAACGAGTTGGTAATACTCGGCTTGTACCCTGCGTACTATTCGGCAACGCGCACTCGGTGGCATTTTTTTTTCTTTTGCTTGACTGGATATAAGGAACGCGCGTCTCGGTGAGTCTGTCCATTGAACATTCCTTGCAAGATCGCCATGAGTGACCAACTTCCAGACACGGCATTCTCGCCTCTACAGAAGGGACAAGCCTGCGTCAATTGCCGGTACGTTTTTTGGACGCAGCCATTATTGCAGAATTTTATGACGTATTTGTTTAGACGCAGGAAAATTGTGGGTGCATGTGCCAGCTGCCCGCCGTGTTTGCTAATTTATTCCTACTCCGTGCTAGAAATGCGACGGTGGAAAGCCGATGTGCGGTGAGATTTTGTCGGTAGCTGAATCTTACTACGGGCTGAGATTGCGTCAGGTCCATGCTCACGATATTCAGTCGCCTTCGGTGACTGCGAGTATACCGAAGACGGGCTGTCAACCGCCCAGATGCTCGAAAGTGAATACCCTTCTCGATATACACAACTAGCTATTCAACTAGTATTCAACAGAACAAATCTCCGTCCTGCAAGCGCGGATTGAGGAGTTGGAGATATCGAGAAGCAGTCGCCTCGGTGTCACTATACCACAGGCGTCCGGTAGTCGGGCACGTCCTACTTCGCCTCGGTCGCCGCAATCCCAGGTCTCTCCGACAAAAACGATGGCTCTCGGACCTCTTCTGTCGTATTTTCGTATGCTCTTTCATACCTGTCCGTTCAACACCATTTACGGTCGATTAGATAGGCAACAAACTTCCGGCGCGTCGGTGAATCCAAATGCGGCGCATTCGATGCCTACCGTGAGTTATGCATTGGTTTGTGTTGCATACTACGGGGGCTCACTATTCGCAAAGGAATTGCCATTCGTCGTACTGCAAGCGCTGTGAGAGATTCCAGAGCCAAATCTCCCCGCGTCCATCCTGCTTATATTATTTCCATTCGCAGAGTCCACAACTTCCTCCACAACGCTGCCTGCTTTGGCTTTTTCCTGGACACCCATGCATTTCACGATGCTGTGACCAGTAGCGACCATAGTACGCTGCCACCCGTACTCCTAAACGTGATGTATCTCTGGGGCGTCCACCTCTCGAACGACGCGCGTATCACAGCGTACGAGCCCGCCTTCCTCACCCACGCTCTCCGAAGCACCGCGGGGAGTCTATCAGGATCGCACCCACGCACAGTCCTCCATAGTGTGCAGGCATCCGTTCTCCTGGCGCACTACTTCCTCCGCAACGCCCGCGCGCTCGAGGGGCGGTATCACATTAGCGCGGCAGTCGCCACTGTGCTTAGTGCTTGTCTGCACACGATACGCGGACGCTCCCCCTGCCCGGACGCGCTCCCTCCCACCGGCGACCCGTCGGAGGAGGGAGAACGCATCGGAGCGTTCTGGCGCGTTCTCACATTGAACAACTGCTGGGCCGGCGTCGACGGAGCCCCTTCGAACGTCTCGTACGGCCCCAACGGCCTCAATATCGACACACCCTGGCCGCTGGAGACGCGGGACTATGTGGAGGTGCGATTCATTGGCTGGCCGTTTAGCGGATTACTTATAAATCTCCCCCGCGGTTCCCCGGTTTAGCGCCCGCACATGCTGCCACGCCACAGCGGCGGGACCGTCGCGCGCTTCCTCGCAAATGAGTCAGACGACGCGAATTCCGTCCCCGCGCTCCATGCCAAAGCGGGGGTGTTGCTCGAAGCCGCTACCCGTCTCGCAGGGCGATTCCGTGCGAGTAAGCCTTGCAGTCTTCTAGTTGCCTTCGCTTTACCAAACGCCGCGTGCTTTTCAGGTGGTATTGCGCAGAACGAGGACGAACTCGTGGCCCTTACTGGGAGGATCGATTCATTTGCTGTGGCGCTTCCGCCGGTTCAGTCTAAGGACATGCTCGTGATCCACACGATCGTGCATGGGGCGAATATCCGGCTGCACGAACCCCTCGTGAATGACCATCTGTGTGCGCGATCAAACGTCCTCTCCGCTGCGCGCGCTATTGTCGACATACTCGTCAAGACGGACGTCCCGAAACTGGGCGTCATCGACCCGGTGTTGGCGGTCAGTTTGAACTTTGATTTGTCTATCGGCTTCGGCTTCAATGCTCAACTTTACTGGTATAGCCGCTCTGGGCGTGTACGTGCAACGTACTCATTGCGGAGGTGGTGCGTCGCCGCGCACAGGGCGAACCCCCGCAAGGCATCATCGACGGGCTCAAAGTCGTGATCGCCACCATGCAGAATTTCGCGGGTGATTTCCGCCTCATCGGTACGCCCTTCCCTCTGGCTACTACGTGGATTTTGCTCACGAGATCCTCATTAGCGACGCAGCTTGAATCTGTCCGCAGAGCATACAATGAGGCGCACATCGGCAGTTGAAGGACTTCTGTTGGGTCCGAGTCGGGACTTTGAAGTGCTGTGCAAGTAACAGATATGCTCACGCCGCATATACATCCATAGATCTGCCCTGCGATGAAACTAGACTTACCGTACCTACACCGCCAGTTGGTAGAGTGTTTACCGAGGGCCATTTGGTCCCTCGTAATCTGCGCTTCGAAGAATATCATTGCCATTGTGTACATCTGGTCGAGTAACTCTGAATATAAGTAGCAGGGACAGACTTGGCCAATTGGCCTGAAAGAAAGAACTGAGACCAGACGTAGTCCAATAGGAGAGTAGAAGTACAGTGAATATCATCTGAATGGTGCAATCTGATCCCCTGGAGTCCGTGTAAAGAATGCTCGCATCTCCTCAGTGAGCGGGGGGCGCGGAGATCTCGAGACATAGGGCGGTACCGCCGGTACCCGCTTCAGAACTCGGGGTATTTGTCAGAGTCGCTGTCCGATTTTGTCGTACAAGTAAATTCTTTGGCCCGGTTGGCAAGATGCCAGCCACTCAAGCCACTGCACAGCTCGTCGAAACGATCGATAACCTCGCCGATTGTCGGACGCAACGTAGGGTCTAAGGTCTTCCTGCGTCATGTCGTCGGCCAGCCGCAAAAGCCTCGAGGAAGCGCAGCGGCTTGTGCAGTTTCGGTCTCTACAGAAGAGTCAGAACGAACGAAAACTGGTCTCCGGCTTTCCACTTGCTGTGCCATAATCACAAGGCGGGTCCGCGTACAGGAAATCCTTTTTCCAAAAATTCCCCAGAAAGTAGATATCCGTAGGGAACGGATTGCACGCAAAGTACACGCGTTCCGGGGGCGTCTTGTCGCCCCCACAAATCACGTCCTCAAAAGGACGTCTGTTCACAGGGTCGCACCGTCGGGAGAGACCGAAGTCGATGATGTAGAAGCGCGGCCAGCATTGCGTGCGAGTGATCTGGTACGAAAGGCGCTCACAGGCGGGATCCATTCAGGGTTCGACAGGATGGAACCCTCCTCCTTTGGATCCTGGACGAAATTTAGGTGGTGACAGTCGCTGGTGGAATAAATTGGGCAAAATCGAAAGACATAATGCCATTGGAACGTACCGATGGGCAACATAATTTTGGTGCATGAATTCCATGCCCTGCCAAAATTTCAGAAAGAATGAAGCGAATCTCGGGATTGCGCTCGCCTCAAATATCTGCCTGACGCAGTCGACAACCTCCCCAACGGTGTCGAACACCGGATATTGGATTCCCACGAAGTGAGGCATCACAAGGATTTCGAGGTCTGCATCCTCTGGATCCCGTAAGACTTCCCAAATGGGTACACAGTGCTTTCTGGGGCTCTCGGACTGTGGTGGGGAGGAGAAGAACTGTGCAATTTCAACTTCGTGTGGATGGATTTTGGTGGAAATACGCTTCAGCATGACCGCCTTTGTCGTCGGAGATTCGTCTTGCATCCATGATGCAATCCCGCTAAGTAGGACACGTTAGAGAGTTTGGGTATGTTTCGGAGATTTTCATACCAGATGCGTGGACCAATATTCGTTCCAAGGGTCGTCGGTCAACGTGCTCACTTTCGCTGCGAAATCCGGGTGGAATTTTGGGCGGAGCAGCCTCGAGGAATTCGCGACGCTGGAACCAGTAGACCTCGACATTCTCGCCGGGGTCAAGGGGGTTCGGATATGTCACGAAAACACCCTAGGCCCTTTTATGGTGTAAACCTACCCCAGGAATCCGAATATGAACACCAAAAGTTTCCTCGATGAACGGCTGATGATATATGGGCAGTTCTGTCCGAAAAATATTAAAGATTTTTCTCGATTTTTTTTATGAACAGATCTCATGATTCTGAGCAACTTTCAAAAAAAATCTGA
Organism: Mycena polygramma; assembly: GCA_029449255.1. Taxonomy (NCBI): domain Eukaryota; kingdom Fungi; phylum Basidiomycota; class Agaricomycetes; order Agaricales; family Mycenaceae; genus Mycena; species Mycena polygramma. Next base: position 1,807,883 of record JARKID010000004.1, on the reverse strand, counting down.
AAAGTCGCTGACCCTACCACGTGATGTTATGCCCATATAAGGTAATGCTATGCCCATAAAGGGTAATTTACAAATATTCAATTTCCCACACGATTATCGGGCGGAATATTCTAAAATGTTGATTTTCGGCATCCTTGGAGTTTTCTGCTTCGGATTTCGGCCTGGTGTTTTTTGTGACCGATTTGAACCCCCTTGGCCGGGGTTTACCGATCGATCAGCTGGGTTGTTATCTGCCATGTGGCTGTGTAGTTATCTGCCACCTCCCTATTTCTCGGTCCACAGACTACCTAAAAGCCTGAAAATATTTGAGAGGTGATATGAAAGAATATGGGCAGGTTCTATGTACTCAGACCTGCCATTTATATTGAGGGGATGGAGAAATCAAGCGATGGCAGATAACTTCGTGACATGGCAGATAACTTGTCACGGGTCATGTGCTGATGTGACCCGGCGCACCGCGGCTGCTTTTCGACGGGTCTGGGACGCGTCGACTTCTACTTGTGCGTGTAACTTTGTACTCTTTTTCTCTTGACTGTTGCAACACAGAGTCCGGGCTTCAAAATTTTCTCAGTTGTTCAATCTGCGTTGAATTACACCGCGCCTATCTCACGGATTGAACCCAAACCAACGCTCTTTGAAGCTCAGCTGCTCATTCTGAGTCATTCCACCTGGGGCATCAACTACTGGAAATTATGCTCAAGTCTTTACTCGGACTTTCCTTTCCACAATCTGGACTCTAGCTAGCTGATTTCAAGTTGCTTGAATCAGTGTCGAGTCCAGCAAACCTCGCAAACATCCGGTGTTTGCCAGTGGTAAAACCTTGCAGGTTCAAATCTCTATGCATTGGTGCGCAATGCTACTTGGCTACTGCATTTCACCTTAGAGTTTGAACTGGCTTGAATGCACTCACAAATTCTACTGGAGGATCCACCTCACTCGGGAAAAGCCGTCTCACAGAAAAAATCAGGGCCCGTTTCTGTCGCTGGAATTTTCAAATTCATAAAAGACAGAACCCGTTTTTGCCGAGAAATGGTGGCCTCGGACCACGAACAGTTGTATTTGAGCAGTCCAGGCTTCTCGGAGATCTTTCCTTTTTCGCTTTCTTTTTCGCATTTTTTCGCGTTTGATACCCGGTAGAATGGTCGGAAAACCCGCCGGGGCGGATGATCTGCTGCATCGCGGTTCGTGTCACTGTCAGAAGAGCAACACGCAACTAACACGTGTTCGCGATGCCGATGCCCGGACGGCCCGCGGATCTGTGGTTGTGTTTGGGTTTGCGGCATAGCCTCATCACGCATCTTGACCGCAACGCCCACAGTGACGAGACAGCCCATGGACACACACCATTCCGCCTGGGACCCTGGCGACCTACCCTGCTTTGCAGCTACTCGACTTCTTCTTCCAAGAAATAAGGCCCAGCTCATTGACTCCGCTCGAAGTTCAAATTTTCATCCTTGAGCTTGTCTGGCCATCGCGACTCTGGCGACTCCGGTCCTCACCCTACACTCTCCGCTGTTTCTCAGCTCCTACTTTCTGTCGTCCGGGCCCCAATTTTTCTATTAGGATTCCTTTTCCCAAGAATTTAACTGGACGAGTCTACCAGGAGTATCTGCTCTGTTCGCATTGATCAAGTTTCTGCGACGCATGGTTATGGCCCGCTCTCGACAACTTCAATACACAAGTGCTCATCACTGTGTAGTGCATACCCACCCATACCCCCTCAAGATGGAACTGCCAATCGCAAAACGGAATAACAAGCACCGGGCCGCGCAATGCAGTGTTGACGGCGTTTGGCCGCAAAATTTTGCCACACTTCCGAGTCCGTCCGTCTCTCCGTCTTCCCTTCACCCACAATCTCGTCAATAAATTTCCCTTGAATGTCCAACGACGGAGACGTATACGAGGTCTGGGGCATTCTGGGCCACGAGGTACGCAACTCGACTCACATTCACCCTGCTTGCCTTGATAATGAACGCGTACATACTGCAGGACGATCCAAATATCCCCCGGCCAGTCCCATCCAACAAGCCATCTGCGTCGACAGAGAAGCCGGCGACGCCCGCGCCCATCGCAACCACCAAACCCGTCCCCTCATCCAAACACAAACCACCTGACTCCAGCATTTCGTCACCCGGACGGTATCCTATAATTCCATTCAAACGCAATCTTATACCTCAGCTCCACGAGAACTCTCTCCGCGCTGCGCTTAGGGGACCCTGGATCGATTTGGGTCAGGTACGTTTTCCGTTATAACGCGATTGCATGTTCGATCTGACAATCTAGTAGGATGCCCTTCCAAAGCCAGCCTCACCTGCTGCAAGTCGATCGATTAGCCCCACCCAATCCAACGATCCTTCCCCGACGAATCAAGGCGGTGATACTAGTGGTTGCGTTGCAAAGGTAGGCTTTCCGCCCTTACTTTCCATGTCCATGGCAATTCTTTTGTCCACAAAGGCTCGTGCATCGAACTCGTCCAAGAAGTCCCCAGCCAACGGTGGTGGTCGTGTTATTCAGGTGCGCTTTCCGCTTTCGATATAACCTCTCGGATCTGTTCAAACAAATTTACACAGCGTTCTGTGAACACTGCCCGCATGAGAGCTGCGCCCTACAACCTCGCGGCGCGTAAGATACTCCCCGCCCCGTCCAGTTCCAATGCGCCTTCTGCCTCCAGCGACGTCTCAAACCAGACCCCGTGCTTGGCACCAGGGCCTGCGAACCAATTTTCTACTTTCACGAAGCCGGGCCCGGTGAGTCCTCCTCGTCTATGATGTGGTTGAGCATTCTGATAATATACCAGGATTCCCTCCGAAACCCCGACTTGCCTCAACCTTCTGACCCAAGGCAATTCCCTGAGCACGGCAGAAGTCGCGGTGCGAAGGTACGCACGTTCCTCGCCATTCTTTCCGTGGCCTTCATAATCATTCCATAAGCCTCGGGTACCAAATCCACCCCTCGTCCCAATGCAATCGCAGGAACGGGGTGATAGTGGTCGTATCGCTCAGGTACGTTTCCAGTTCTTTCTGTCTTCGTGTCCCTTAACAGACACTCGAAAAGCCCCGCGCATTAAACGCTCGCCTCCGTGCTGCGCCATACGATCTCGCGGCGGCGGCGCGCAAGATATGTTCAAAGGCGCCCGGTCCAAGCTCCAGTTCTAATACACTCTCTGCTAACGGGTCCCGCGATTTCTCAAATTGTGCCGCGGCCGCAAATCCATTCTCCACGACATTCCCGCATCGGCCTGCTGAACCTGAAGTCATTTCCACGAATGTCCGATCTTATGGTCGCACAATAATATCCCCGACCTCGTCCGTTTCCGGTCCGCCTTCCGCCACTGAGAACTCGAATCGCACTCCCTCGTCTCTGGAAGCGTCGAACCCATACTCCGTGACGTTTTCCAACGGCACCTCGAATCATACTTCGTCTTCCCTGGAGGCGTCAAATCCGTTCTCTGTGACGTACGCGCAGCGGTGTTTCGACTCCGGGAGAGACGATGCGAATAATGCAAATATTGTGGATACGAACAACAACTCAATAGACGCCCCGGCCACAGCGGACGAGTCCTGTCAAACGCCCGTGGAAGAAGAAGGCGGACAATTCAAGCTCGGAGAAGTCACGGACTGGAGCGCGTTCCCCGAGATCGAAGGGGTGTGGACGCAGGAAGACGAAGATGCGGTACGTGTTTGCAATATGTCGGATCGATTTTGCGCTCATAGAGAATCTTGTAGAAGGCCTTGTTTGCGGAATCGCCATATGAGGAGCAAGATATGGATAGTCAGGGAATTTATACGTGGGACTCCGAGAACGCTATGGGTAGTACTAGTACTGGAGGAGATGTCGATTGGGGCTCGGGGGATGGTTTGTGAGGGTGTGTGCTGATAGATCGTCGCGTAGAATTGCTACCGCGAGCGGCGGGCCGTAGTCCGAGCCTCAGACTCCGAGGAGGACGAATTCTGAGACTTGAACGACAAGGATGGATTCAGAGTAGGCTTTGTAGACGAACGAATTGGGTTTGATACCGGTGTTCGAGACTCAAGGGGCATTTCTCCTCAGTCCTTGCAAGTTCAACCGGGAAATTACAAAGCAAAAGTACAGAGTGGACTATCAGACCCATCGGTTGCGCTCACAAACGTCTGCAGCCCAGGAAATATCAAGATGTTGACTCTCACAAGGGCGTGGGACAAAGCAAGGTGTGGCAGTGTTTGAGTTGTGCCTTGCTTTGTCATTGATGTGATCATTTCCCTCTTTGTTCCCAATTCGTTCCTGGCCGGATTCGAGTCATTCGACACCAGGAGGAAGCATTCAGCAAAGGGCCAAATGTTTCCGGTTTTGAAACTCTCAGAATCTCTTAGTCAAAGCGAAATCTAGGCGCTCTGTCGGCCAAGCAAAAGCTCGAAAACTAGCAATGGAAGACAAGGGAACGCTTTGGAGACACTTTGGAGACGACTTGACCCTTGGGAAGCGCTCATTTGCAACTGAACTTTACTTGTACCCTGCTTGATAGAACCTGGTTTATCCCACCTCCAGGACTTGTACGCTACGCGGCTGCTTGGAAACGCGGGTGAAGCGCGGTCTGCAATTTTACCCATTCAACGGTGCCCTGTTTTCATCGCAAGGAGATATCCGAGGCTCTGGGCGGCCGGACCATTGTGCTCTTTGATCGAGGCCACATGTGGTGGCCACCATTCCTTTTTAAATTGGACTTTGCCAAAGCGTGCAAACAATGGAGCCCTGTGGGTGGCCATTTTGGCTTAAATAGCGGGAGCGCTCTGAATCGCTCCACCTCTCCCTCTATTTACTACCCACATCTCCCTGTCCCACCTTGTCTCTCCCTACCTGCACCAAAAATCCTCATTTATTGTATGTTGTCTTTCCCTCTTCACGCCTCGTCCCTCAGACTTCAGTTAATCACTCCCTCAGAAAATGACCGAATACGACTACTCGCCCGAGGCCGTCGACCAGTACGTGAGATCCCAGGCGCGCATCCAGCAATGGACTGCCCAGACGGCGCGTTCCCGCACCTGCGATCCCAGCACGCCTCCCACACCCGTGGCTCCCAGATCCATCGGCCTCCCGCCGTCCCATGCCACCTACGGGCCTCCGCCTCTGCCCGAGCCCCAGTCCGAATGGACGCAAAAGTCGCAGACGGCTTTGCGCAAGATAAAGGCCACCGGTGGCACCCCGCCCCCCAGGCTCGCCGTCAAGACACCCGCACTCGGTGTTCCGGCGAACCAGGTGTACTCGTATAAGCAGAAGACGACCCCTCATGGTTCGAAGCTGAGCATCACGACGCAGACGACGGACGGCCAGTATGTCCAGCAACAGTCATATCGCGAGACCACGCGTGCCCTCCATCCCGAGTCGCAGCAAACCCTCGCCGTGCCACCCGTCAACTATGCTCCGCTTGCACACAACCCGTTCCCCGTGCAAGAGCAGTTCCAGACCCTCCCACGTGCCACCGCGCCGCCCAGCACCAGGGTGCGCTCCAAGTCATCGCACAGCGAGCGCCGCGCGCTCCCCGGTGGCTTGGCACCTCCCGTGCCATCGATGCCCGAGCGCCACCGTGCCCACTCCAATGTCCGCCCGCCCGGCGCGGCGGCGCCCCTCCACCCCGCGACCCTCGCCAACGACATGTACGCCCCGCCTTCCGCCGTCTCGTCGCTCCAGCTCCCTACGCCATACTACCCCCCGCCCCAGCAGCAGATGCACATGCAGCAGCAGCAGCCTCAGTACTCAGCCATGGCGAAGTCCAAGTCCAAATCGTCCGCCACGCTGAACACACGCTATGCCACCGAGGCGCGCCGCCCGCAGCTCCAGGATGCGCCCCCCATGCCCATGTCGCAGCAGGCTCAGACGGGCTTCTATGCCACCCCGCGCGCCTCCAAGTCCTCCGCCACGCTCTACGCTGCTGAGCCGCGCTCGTCGCCCCGGAAATCGTCCAAGTCGAAATCAAAGTCCTCGTCGAAGCACTCGCACCGCCCACCCATGCCCGAGTTCGGTGAGCGCATGTCGAGCCCGCACCCCGCTGCTGTATGTTCTCTTCTTTGGCTCCTTGCATTACCCCTTGCTGACCGACGCGCTCTCAGTCCCAGATGCTCGTCCACTCGCTTGTGCCGCTCGCGACCTACAGAGAGGAGACGCCCGAGCCCCGCCGTGTAAAGAGCCCGTCGCTCTTCCAACGCATCTTCCTTGGCAAGAGCAAGAACTAGGCTCCCACTCCTCTTCCCTCTCGCCCTCGCCATCCACCCCCCATCCATATAAAATTCTGCCCCGACGCTAGTCGTCGCCACTCTCCTTCTGAGCCGCACACCCGTTGCTCCCCACGCTCTTTCTTTCCTCTATGTTCTTTCCTCTGGGTCTATTGTCGTGTCTCTATCCGTTGTATCCACTAACCACCGTAGCCAATATCGGTCTCCAGCCCCACACCGTATATAGTATTCATGTATGTAGTGTTGCTCGCGCCGTAGATATCGCACTCGAAATATATTCATCCTATCCTCTGAAAACCGCTCATCATACCTTACTTTCTCATCCCGCATCTTGGCCTGGGACTTAGATGTCATGCAAGTCATTTAACGCCCATTGACCAACGCTACCCTCCTCTCCCATGGACACATACATTATGAGTGTACTCGCTCAGCCGCCAGATTATTTTCTACGCCAACAAAACACCACTACGGCAGTTGGATCAATCCCAACGCCCAGTTATACACATACATTCATCGATATTAATTTGCGTAGGATAAGTTCGAGTCATTAGTGAAATAGATAGGCGCGACCTAGATGCTCTTGCGTCGAGTCTCCGGGTTCTCCCTGATCGTCTCGGTAACCGCTGGTTCGCCTGCCTGACGCATCTCCCGAACCGTCTGATAGCGCGCTCGCAAGGTCTTATACAACTCGCGGTTGAATCCACGACACTCAAGCCCCCAACATTCGACGGGAATCCTGCTGTTAGGTAACTTCGCCAGAATCTTCGCCTCGCAATCCTCCGCGTGCGCCTTCTTCGCAATAGCCTTCTTGACCTGGTTGCGCACGCATATTCAAATCAGAAACGGACTTCGGCGCAGGATATGAAGATGCTTACGCCCTCGGGCAGCTTCTCCCAGTCGGACGCCGAGATCTCGTCCCCAGCTTCCCCCAGGCGTCGCAGCACGTACACGCCGGCGTAAAGATACCTCCCGTCGTTCCGGTCATGCGTGAAGAGCTCAATTTCCGACTCCCAGACCCGCCGTACTTTGTTAACCTTGTGTGCTTCGTCGAACGTGTGCTTCTCCAGTTCACTGTACTTATTCCAGGTCTCGGTTTCCTGATTGAGCCGCATCGTGGGTGTAAACATGATCCCATGAAGACACTCTAGCGTTCAGCCAGTGCTGCCGGTCGAAGAAAGCCATTGTCACTCTGTTGAAGATCTTTTACATCATGTGCCGAACAGTAGAGAGGGTAGTGCGAACCTTTTCCTGGATACATGTATAGCCGTCTGACAGCAGGGAGGATGAGATTTACGGGAATCAAAAGGTGCAAACTGACGACTGACTTGGAGGAAGGCTTTTGATTCTTTCTCGTTACTGTTGCAGATCGACCCGAGGCGCTGGTCCTCACTAATGTTGAAGCTGATATTCGGATGGTCCAGTGGGAGTGGTACCTTCCCCATGAATTCGATGCACTGTTCTATTGATGTCACGGCAACGCGTGGCTGAAGTTGAATAGACTGGGATTCTGATGCGGAAAGATGTATTCCAGCCTGAAGCCGCGGGTCCTTCGTCTTAATCTGTTCAAATCTCTTCATTTTGTGTCTCCAGGGGAGAAAAGAAGGGGACGTACTGATTCCGCATCGGCTACCGGTGCTTTCCGTTTCTGCGCGGACGTTGGCTCAATAGAAGCGGGAA
>JARKID010000399.1:0-11502 GCA_029449255.1 Mycena polygramma | reverse complement strand
TACATCAAGGGAACACTCGACTATGGCATTCGGTACACGCCGTCCGCGGACACAAGTATTGCTGGTGTCGGTCTCAAGCCCGAGGGGTTCGTGGATTCGGACTGGGCTGGCTGCGTTGACACGCGCTGCTCAACGTCTGGTTACGTGTTCTTCATGGGAGGTGCACCGGTGTGCTGGTCGTCGAAACGTCAAGCCGTCGTTGCTCTGTCTTCAACCGAGGCAGAATACATTTCGCGAGCCATAGTTGTAGGATATAGCCAAAAGGAAATGGCTGTAGCCACATGGACCTTTGCCTCCTGCCACGGACCTAGCCACATTGTGGCTGCGTAAAATGTGGGGGCTCTGGGCTTTTTCTGCTGGGCTTCCCGGCAGAAAAAAAAATGGGTTTTTGGCCTTAAATCCATCCAAAATGGTACCATTTGGCGGGCACTTTTTGCGCTCTGTATATGGGATCGATATCCCATCAATCTCTGTTATCTCATCTCGTTCCCCAGATTGTTGGTCATCTAGCGCATCTTATCTACTCGTCGAGTTGTTAGGAATCAAGTCCGCCGCCCGCCATCATTTACCGACGGTCTTTGACCCACTTCCTACCGGTATTCACTACTTGTCCCCAAAAAGCCATTAAATTTTTCATTGACCATTTATCACCTTCCTCTATTGAGTCTTTGATCGTTGCACTGCGGGACTTGAGGGAGCTCCCGACACTTTTTGATGCGCCGTTTTCGTGTACGTGATCTTTTTCCACCACATTGCAAGTCCCCGAAAAAAATTCAAAAGAAAGTATGATCAAACGGAGAACACGAAAGGAAATGTTTTTCACTTAGCCAACGCGAACAAGTCTTCTGTTCGCGTTGGCTAAATGCGTTACGATTACCGAATAGCTACGTGATTAAATAAGTGTGCAGTCCATCCAGCATCCACGCAACGTCGTGGACTGCATCATCCCACAACGCCTGATGCTGCGTAAACCATGCCTCGCCCCGTTCTTCGCGAAGTCCCCGTCCCTGCAGGCCCCAGAAGTAAAGACTCGCCGCCAGGTTCAGCACCCCGTTGACACCCGGGCAATTCAAACTTCGCCAATCCTCCCCATAGTCACCCCCGATCTCCCAAGTTCCGTCTACGCCCCGCTTGCGCCACGCCGGTTGAAGACTATCCCACCAACTCTGCCACGTCTTCGGGTACGCCGCAAATTTCTTGATGATAGGAACTTTCTTCGACTTGCTCCCTCGCCCGCCCTTGACCCACAAGCCGATGACCTCCGGTCGTCCCTCGGGCCGAATCTTGACATCTTCGTCCCAGCCGTGCGCCTCCTCGATACGCACAATTGCCTCCAGCACCGACTTGAAGCTGGGACCCAGTGTGACCGAAAGGTTCCCTATAGCGTCTTTCAGCCAACTCGGTGCGTCGGGCGGGAAGGCAACCGCCTCGTTCGACGTCTCAAGCGCGGGTGGCGCGTGCTCGGGAGCGCGGCGGCGCGGGAGGCGCGGCGGCACCGTGGTGTCGGGAGCGCGGGCGGCGGCGTCTCAGCGGGGCGGCGCCGTGGGGAGCGCGGGCGGCGGCGTCGGGAGCGGGGCGTTGGCTGTCGGGAGCGCGGGCGGCACGGGCTGTCTCAGCGGGGCGGCGGCGTGTCGTCAAGCGGGGGCGGCGGGGCGTGGGGAGCGCGGGCCGGCGTGGGGAGCGCGGGCGGCACCGTGGCTTCGGGAGCGCGGGCGGGCGGCGGCGTCTCAAGCGGGGGCGGCGTGGGGTGGGGAGCGCGGGCGCGGCTTGGGGAGCGGGCGGCGGGCTTGGAGCCCGGGCGGCTGTGGCTGTCGGGAGCGCGGGGGGGGAGGGGGGGCGGTGGGGAGCACGGGCTGTGGGAGCGGCGGGCGGCGGGGGGGGGAGCGCGGGCGGCGGCGTGTGGAGCGCGGGCGGCGGCGCAGCCGCGCCTTGTGAGGCGCGCGACTGGGACTTGGATCCGGACCCATCATGCTTCGTCGTCGCTACATTATCCTCAGCCGTCTTAACCCGCTTTGTCACCGTCTTGCCTTTGCGTTCGTCCTTCGCCTTACGCTTCTGGCCAACGGTGTCCAGGCCAACGGTGTCCAGGTCCGACTCGGTGTCGGTGTCGGATGAATCAGAGTCGGAGCCGAACGCCGAGTCTGAGTCAGAGCCGCTGCCGCTGTCGTCGGGTCTAGCAGCGGAAGGGTCTGCGGAGGAGGTGGTGGGAGCCGCCGTCTGAATGCGTCCCGATCTACGGGGCGTCGGGGGGCCTTCGGGCTCGACAGCGGCAGGCTCGACCACGGGGGCGACGGGCTCGACCACGGAGGCGACGGGTTTGGGGAGCTTTACCCTGACCCTCTTCTTCGCTGTCTTCGCAGCGGCCGGCACCTTGGCGTCCTTGTTCTTGGAGAGTTTGGCGTCTTTACTCTTGGGCACTTCCTTCCCCTTTCCCTTCGACTCCTTTCCACCCTCGTCCCCCACCCCGTGTGTATTGCGCTTCTGCCTCTTGCGAAGAGGAGCTTCCTCCTCGTCGGAGTCGGAGTCGTCTGTGTCGTTAGGCCCCGAGTCCGATCCAGAGTCGTTCGGACCAATGGTGTATTTTGCGCCCTCCAGTCCGGTCGGCAAGGCTGAAGCTTTGATATCATCCGCATCTGCAATCTCGTTAGCAACACTGAGTAGTTTACACAAGGATCAGACGCACCGAACGCCGTTTGCAGATATTCCTTCATCAAATCTATCACGCCGTTGAACCGTTCTTTCGCCCAGACAGGGAAGTGGGCAGCTGCAGCGGTCTTGTTTCTTCCGTACGAGACACTGCGAAACGCGATTAGCCAGGCAAACGTAGTTTGATGACAACACCCACTGAAGTGTCCTCAAGTCGCCGCCGTATCGGGGCATGGGTCCCCCCAAGAGTAGGACACCGTGGAGACCGGTTATCTCTGTGATGCCTTGCAGGAATGGGGCCACAAATGTGCCCGCCTTGTCTATTGCCCTATCGAATCGTCAACACAATACCATCTCCACGCTATTCTGACTCACTCTTGACGTGCTTCAGGGCTTTGGGAGGCCGGGGTCCGAAGTGCTTCTTCGTAAGCTGCACGCGCCGCCGCCGCCTCAATCTTCGCGGTGGACGCGTATCGCTCCTTTTCAGATGATGACAGCGAAGCAAAGGTTTCGCGAGCCACGCGCGCTCGGAAAGACGCGTCAGGCCCCTTCTTCGTCTTCACGCTGGATCCAGATGCCACAGAGCTCGCCCACTCCTTGCTCACGACCGGCGCGATGAGAGTGTCGTATTCCTCAAACATGAATTGCTGATAAGCCTGCCGAGCTTTAGGAGGGGTTTTAACGCCAGAAAGTTTCGCCAGCAGAACGGTCCAAGGGTCCTTGCGCGGATCAACCTTGCGCGCTTTCTTGCGGAGTGAACGAGCACGATATTTCAGCCATCGGCGTATGCGCTGGCGAGCGGAAAGCGAGCGGGAAGCGAGCGGTGTTAGAGGGCGGTACGATCACGTGCAGCAACAGCGCTCACCTTATTCAATTTGTCGACTCTGGCGCACTTGCGGGCGTTCTCTTCCTCTGGCAGCTCCTCCTCTGGGATTGGAATCTCTGGGTCAAATGGCAACAACTCCTCTGGCTCTTCGTGGTCCTTCAGCCTCCAGCTAATCCTGGCGTGATATTCCCGATAAACCCTCGCCAAGTAGTTGCGTTCCGGTAGCCACCCTTGTACCAACGCTTCGCCATATCGCTCGATATGAGGGGTCAATACGGTCTCCCGCATTCCTTCGGCCCACAAACGCAGATTTTCGCGCTTCTCCTTCGGCACCCGTTTTCGTTTGCGTTCTTTAGGCATGATCTATAGTCTGCAGATTCAAAAAAAAGGCTCTCCCTCACGCGGCAGAAGGCACACACCTTGCTTGTTAACTGAGGCTTTTTTCCTGTCGTCTTTCTAGTTGACGGCGATACTGGCTGGTACTCAAGGAGATGTGTGCGTCTCTGATGTCAAAACCGGACCCGTTTCAATCATAGCTCGGCCAGGCTTGGACCGGCCTCGCGTTTCCTTCTGAATCGGCAATCTCGCCTGATGAACCAATTAAACCCCACCCCTCATGCGGTGCGGACTTTGAATTTCCGTCACATAAAGTGAGGGTCTGACCTCCAGATTTTAGAAAAACCCCCACTTTTTTACCCACTTCCACCCCAACATGTCTCAAACCAGCCTCGACAACGCCTCCATCCTTGCAGCGGCGGCCCCCGCTGCTGCAATGGCGGATGCGACTGGCGCCGTCACTTTCACCGTCCCCACCAACCCCTCGACGACCATCCTCGCGATCGACATCTCCGACTCCGAGTTTGATGACGCCGACCACTCCCTCGACGACTCCTTCGACGACGGCGCCACTGATATCCTCCCCGACGACAGCGTTAGCTCCAACGGGGACGACCACCAAGCAAGCGAAGCCGCCACCGAGGGCGACTCCTCCAGTACGTCTTTCCATTGTATTCTTTTCTTCCCCATAAACTGACCCGCTTTCCCGCCAGAGTTCATGTCTCTCGCCGAGGCCTTTGAGCTGCTTTCCATCGGCGCTGCAGCCGTTTCGAAGGCGGCCTCCCTTGCTGCACAGGACGCTGCTGCCAAGGACGCTGCTGCAGCTGCCGCGGCCGCTGCAGCTGCCGCTGCCGCGGCCGCCCCGCCCGCCGCCCCCACCATAGTCCTTCAGTCCACCGGCCCCTGGATCGCGGGCGCCCTTTACAGCGTCGTTCCCGCCGCCGACCTCACCGCCGTCCCCGACGACTCGGAGAAGTGGTACGCCATCACGAAGGGGAAATATGTGGGCCTCACCAACGACAATGCCATCTCCTCCAACGCTACCGTTGGCGTCTCGGGCAGCCTCCAGGTCAGCTACCCTCACCAGGCCCTGGCGCTGTCTGCTTTCAACACTGCGCGCGGCGGAGGACTCGTTCACGTCATCTAACCGCATCGTCGCCATCTAACCGCCGTGTTGTCGTGCGTCTTTCCTTATTCCCGTTTCCTCATGCGCAGCTCATTTCATTCCAGGCCACGCTCTCGGCCGTATCTCCAGTCGTGTTTATTTGTTCTTTCGCGTAGTGGTTACCCTCGTCTAGTTTAGAGTTTACCGAAATGGAACCGTGTGATTGTGCTGCCGTATATGCGATCTCGATCTCGATCCCACTTCTTTTCAGATCTCCACCACGATGTTCCCACCTCCCGTCAGAGTAAATCGACAAGCCTCGCGAATTCCAGAACTTCCCCTCCCCTGCTAGGATGGCCTCAGGACTTGAAGAGCAGCTCGCCGCCTTCACTTTGGACGGCGGTGGCAGTCCTTCCCGCTCACCCTCCCCCGTATCATCTCTCTCTTCCTCGAGTGGTTCCACAGAGTACTTCAGTGACGAAGGTTCGCGACCATCTAGCCCCGTGCGCGGCGCGCCTACCCCGCCGCCTCCGGCTCTTGTGTCCTCTACGCAGCGGCTCTACAGCTACGGGTCCCCAGACAATCAAGCGCTCACTCAGGAGTGGTATGTTTTTAAGTATCGTCCATCCTCTTTGGTGCTCAAAGTCATCAGGGCCAAAGCTGCGCATGCGACCGTCGGGATCCCGAATACCGTTGCTCACCGTCTCACCCCACGCCGTCGCAAGAATACATCAATCAAAGCATACGCTGTCTTTTTTGGCAGAACTCCGGGCTGGTGCACGACCTGGTGAGTACCCTGCTACAGTCTCAAGTTAGTTGGTACTTATATACAGCTAGGGCTGAAGTTCAGGCCTCGACTCTGGGTGTGCGAGGGGCGCTTTATCAAGGATATCCGACGCCATCGGCTGCCGAGGCCGCCTACGAGTACGCGAGGAGCCACTTTTGGATCGGTGTCCGTTCAGAGTCCCGAAACTCGCCAATTCCTTGTGCTCATCTTCTCCCCATCCAACTCCCTGCCCCTCTCACCGAGCCAGAGACCACCATCAACAGCCTTCACTGCGGCACATGGTACGTCGTATACAAAGGAATTGCGCCCGGCGTGTATCAATCGTTGTAAGTATAGCGCCCTTTCCATTGAGCCCGCATGCTAAACCTTCTCCAGTCTCGAGTGCGGGATCAACACCGTCGGCATTTCGGGAGCTACGTACGATTCTTTCGACAGCAGGGACATTGCGACCGAACGCTTCACGAAAGCGCGCATTGCAGGTGAGACAATGTCGTATCCAATACCGCGTATATTGTAGTGTACCACATGTATTCATTGAATGTATAAACCTCCCCCTGCGACCACAAACGAAAGAATAGAGCACCTTTGGATCCAAACTAAAACTATGACAGCTCGTAAATCATCAGAACTTCAGTTTGGTGTTCTCGTGCCCGAGGCTTTCTGAGGAGGAGCCGTTGGTACAGCAATGGAATGAAAATGAATAGAATAACGAACCTTCGTCTACGTCTGGTGGTTTTCGTCCCCCCCCGTGAACTTGGTCCACAGGCTCTCCTTCCTCCACAAGTTCTCCACTTCTTCGCCATCCCACTGTCGCCCAGAGCCGCTCCACTCCTTCGCCATCGCAATGGCTCGCGAACAAGCTCAACCTCTTTCTATCTCCTTGGCATGTCTGTTGATGGGCGACAGCGTGCCAACCTGGAAGCCCACGGACGCCCCTCTTCTCGAATGCTAGTCCAATACGCGCGTCGGCCATCTTCTCCACGTCCATGTCGGCCCTTGCGTCCCGCGCGAGCGCTAGCTTCTTGTCCCATCGGTAATTCAGGTTGGAAAAAAATCCCAGCGCGAGAATGGCCAAAGCCGCGATGGTGGCGAGGAGGATGTAGTTCATGTCGCGTGAATGGAAGAGTGAGAAGGACGAAATGGTGATGTTGACATTTGTTGAAACGTCCAGATCACCGGCGTCTAATAGTAAGCGCCTTGTGCCCATCTTTTGCACGGTCCTCTCACTGAATATTGTCTGCCTTCATAAATCGTACAACCCCTTCCTGCAACGAATCTGCATCGTTTCGTTTTATTCTGAAGTCCATTGAGCTGGTGGATGTTTTTAAAATCATTTGTTTTGCCATCACGGTGAGAACTCTCTACGAAATCTCTGTGGGAGCGACTTTGGGGGTTCCAAACGAGAATCATGTTCTTCTCTTGACATTTTCAGGTCTCATATATTTATGTTCTCCTCAAAATTGAACGAAACAGTTACTGTTACTCCAGTTATGTACAACGTTGCGTCCAGCCCGTGTGGGACGCCTCAATGAATATTTTCTGTGGGTTTTCTTGCCCTCGGAGTCGTGCCGCTCAATTGTTTGATGACAGGCACAGCCCCTGATGTTAGATGTCGTCCTGCCCACAAACACCATGGCTCGCAAGATGGCTCGTTCACACAAGACGGCAGCGCAGTCCAATGAGTGGTGAGTCCTTTACCGTCTTTGTTACCATTTGTTTAACTCACTACAAGGATAGTCTTGACAAGCTGAATCAGACTCTCAGGATCGAGAGAGATACCTCCGTTTCTCGACCGGTCCTGCGCCGCCCCCACCATGAACGCATCGCGCAGGAAGAATCGACGCATCAGAAGATGTCACGCCAGTCCAAGGACGAACGGGCCGCCATCCAAAGAGCGTTGCAGCAGAATGAGAAACGACGGGCTAAGGCTCGGGAGCGCATGGCTCTGTACGTATCCTAGCCGTCGTCCCGTTCACAAGCTCACTCTAGGCCCCAGCCGCCGCGCTCGAATCAAGGCCCTCCCTCCGGACGAACAAATCGAATATCAGGAGAAGGCGCGCCAAGCGCGCGCCAAATGGCGGGCAGAGTGAGTGTCTGAATCTCGTTATTAAATGCAAATTCTGAGATTGATTTCAGGAACCGTCGCTATTTGCAGATCGCGTCCTGGGATTACAGAAACCGGTGAGCTGTTGTGTCTACACAATGCTCTTCTCTTCCACTGACGGCCTGTCGACATAGCAAATTCATAGAAATGCAGGAGGCGCACGGGGGGGGGGACCGAACCCGTTACGAGGAGTATATCAGCAAGTCGACCATTCGGGGCCTCAAGAAGAATAGGGCGGAGCGGCGACAAGAGCGCCTCGAGGCAGGGCGGCCGGAGCAGGTGACGGAGCCTGCAGCCGACGACTCGGACTTGCCTGATAGCAGCGAGATCTTCACTTCCGACGAGTCTGCTTAACACACATTCCTGTACACACATGTTATCATGCTTTTAAATGCTATCCCAATGCTTTTTTCGAGTTCAATGAAGGATGCGCGTTCTCGAGCGTCCGTACGACTACGGACGCCCGACAACACAATGATATTTGGCAGCAAAAACAGTAAAAAAGACAAGAGGAAAGACGAAGACAATGGAGTACTCGACAGTAGGTACGGCGGTCCGCAGATTTACATGAGTCTGGGGAATTCGATCCCATCGAAGTCGTACACGACACGGCTTGTATTGTTCCAGTCGGGATGGTCATGGGCGATGCACTGCTCCTCCGCCCAGCAGCGGAAAGGAGCGGAGGTCATGATCGCGCGGCATGAAGGGCACCTGAAGGAGTATTCGAGGGCCACCCGGATGCACGGATAGCAATGAGAGTGCCCGCAGCCGGAGCTACATTGAAAGAATCAGTGGACGGAGTTATGGAAGGGGGAGAGCGGGACGCACATAACGGGGCACGTCTTGACTTGTTTGCACACAACACACTCTTGATGCGGCGTGGTTATAGGGTCGCGGGGAGGAGGCTCGAGACCACCGACCCAAAGTTCCTTGGTAGTAAGGGCCTTGGCCCGAGGGGCGCGCGATCCCGCGCTCAGAGTACTGCGTTCGGCGGGGGTGGAGACGAAGGAGACGTTGGGTGACGAAGAGGCTGATGAAAGAGGTTGGCGCATCCACGGTGCGTGGGCAACGGTGGTGACCACGGGGGGGGCATCGACGCGGGGGCGATTGACGGTGCGCGTGGCAGAGGGTGTGCTCGTCGATGTGGTCGGATTCTCCTTGTTGGTCTTGCGACGGCGGCGAATCGATGGCGGAGACGGAGGATTTGCGCGCGCACGCGCATCGCGCAAGGCAGCATAATAGGCGGGGTTGATGGCGCTGGCAGGCCGTGTACGCAGGTAGGAGAGGCGGTTGAGGGCTGGAGGGTGGAAGATGAGAGGATGTAACGGCGTACTACTTGAAGACATACCGGCTCGCATGGCGCGCGAGTCCCTCAAGACGACCTTGTTGGAGGAGGTTGTTGAGGCGGGTCGGGCGCGGCGTGAGGGAGATCCCGGCAAAGGGGCCATGGTGGGAAGCAAAGACAAGACGATCCAGATTTCATGAGCAGAGTTTTAAAGAGAGACGCTGATATTTGGTCATGTATAAGTTCCAGGGCAATATCTCATTTCCTTTCTCAGAAAGGAAATGAGATATTGCTCTGCGACAGCGTGTACTCGAGAGAGATCGACGGCTACGTATTTACGAACTCGTCCAGCCTGCTATACATCTTCAACGCGGCCTCCATACGACGTCTGCGCCCGCTCTTCACCGCTTCCATCTCCCGCGCGCTTGTCTCGCGCTCGAAGGCCGAGTCGCTCTTGTAGCCGTTAGTGATGTACCGGTACAAGCCTGCCGGGGAATACTGCGAAAACGTGTACTGCTTCTCGCCCGGGAGAACGTCGACGAAGGAATAGCGCATCACTGCCGCCGGGAACAGAATCGTCGCTCCGGGCGGGAACCGGATGACCCAGCCGTCGTCCCACAGTATGATGTCCCCGCCGTAACGCGAGTCGTAGTTTCCTAGAGCGGTGAGGGCGCGCCAGCCATGAGTAAGATCCCTGTCTTGGAGGCGCGGAGCGGATCCCAGCTCGCCCAGGTCGAACTCGGCCGCGGGGAAGATACCCTCAAATTCGCGCCGCAAATTGCTGTCGTACTTGAAGATGAGGTCCGTGCCGTTCGCTGTGTAGGCGTGCAATTTGGGGCTGAAAGAATTGTGTATGGCTACTCAAAGTGGTAAGCAGATTAACACAGGAGAATGTGTTCGTGCTCACTGTTGTGGAACGCAGCGATTTCTTGAACGCCTTCGTTCTGCAGGATGAGACCAGCCTCAATGCAGTTCGCAAGGTCGTGCTTGACATTTTGAGGCTTCTGTGGATCGAACTCAGCTGGACGCTTCGCTTCGCGTGGACAAGACGAAGACGACTTACGGGTCCAAGGGGTCCGCCATACTCGACACCTACTTTCAAGACAGGCTCCGCAAGTTTGCCAAGGTCGGCGTATCCCGCGGCGCGATCAAATACTGCGGAGGCGGACATGACGGTTTTGCGCCAACCGATGGCATCCGTCGGGGAGGGGACCACGACAGCGATGATGCGCCCTTTATTGTCGGTCATCGGGGTGGGAACGCTGTAATGGGTAAGAAATTGACCACTTCAGAGTTGTGGAAACTAACCTGCGGCAGTCGAACGGCTTGAGCCCGGCCTTGAGGATCTGCTCGCGCGAGAGCGAGAATCGAGGAGGCGTGATATCGTTGAGAGGGGTCTTCCCCGTAGTGATGCGCCGGGGACGAAGATCGTACGGGCTGAACGACCGAATGGAATGGAGGGTGTATGCTCCCGAGCGGGCGGCTTTGCCGTGGAGAGGAATGAGTTCAGTGGTACCTTGCGAAGACGAAAAGGTCCACTGGGATGGAGGTAAGTACTGTTCGGTCATCGCAGAGCAAAGGATATAATAACCTCGTCGTCAGACATGTTCTCCTTGTCAGACATGTTCTCCTCGTCAGACATGTTCTCGTCGCCGGAGCTAGCGTCCGCCGGGCCATCGGAGGACACCATGGGCGCATCTGTGTCGACTTCGGATTCCCCGTCGGAAGCTGCCGCGTCGTCGTCGGGGCCGGGGCGAATCGAGGTCTCTCCACGGTGATAGGGAGACATCTTCTCGCGTTCGGCAAGCTGAGAAAATTCTTCACGGAAAACTTGTTGGAGGTCGAAGCGCCAGCGGAGCGGGTGGCCACGGGCAGGGAACGAGAACTTGAACGGCTTGACATCGCCAGCACGAGTATGCATGTACATCGCTGCAAAATTATCTGGAATGCCTCCTTACCAGCTTAATCATTTTATAGACGACCCATTTCGAAAGCCAGCCACGCCATCGCTAACTCCCCATCTGGAGATTCACCAGCGTATTTTTTAATTGGCTACTGACTATGGGAAATTTAGTTGCGCCTAACCGACATCCAGGCCCCAGACCCTGGAACCAAACCGTCAATATGATTGCATTCAGATAAATTCCGGTGGCCGCCGCCCGCTACAGCAAATTGCTTCCGCAACAACGCTTGACGAGAACGAACATAGCATGGACAAAATCAATACTTGTGAGTGGGACCCGCCTGAGGTTTTTTCCCCCCCTCTCTCTCTCTAACGTGTTGACGCCTAGGTCGTGAGCTGGTTCTCTATGTCCCACTTCGCTGGCCTCCGGCTGCGCTGCAATTGGGCGAGCCATTTGGCGCGCTGACCTGGAGCTTCCTGGATACGGAAATGCAGTGAGTCATCCTTTAC
>JARKID010000398.1:0-11611 GCA_029449255.1 Mycena polygramma | reverse complement strand
TGTATTGTGTGATTTAGAGGGCGTCACCGTTGGGTCACGGTAACTTAACTCTGACCCAACGCTGACGCACCTCAATAGTTCTGAATAGATCTTGGGTTGGTTCAGTCGGGCGTGAGTTCCTAAGTTCTAACCTCACTACTCCTAACACTAACATCGGAGACCGCGATCTCAAGGCACTTTTCAAGCTTTTGTCTACGAACAGTGTCCTCGCTGTCTCAGCTGATAAAAACCTAGGATTGTGTCTTGTCACCGCAGAATGGTATCACAATATGGCGGTCAGTCTCCTTGACAATGATTCGTACATAGAGGCCACACCGAACCATCCGCTGCTGAATGAAGCGCTCAAGTCTTTAGTCCTAAAGACTCGAAACCTTCTCCCGCTTCAGCAGTTTACATGGTTAATGGCACCGGTCCTCGAGTCCAGGGAAAAAGTCCCCACACTCAAAGTGATCCCAAAAATTCACAAGTCCCCGATATCTGGTCGACCCATCGTGCCCGCTTTCAATACCCTCCTTGAGAATGCATCGGCCTGGGTTGACTTCCAGATAAAGCCCTTGTTGCGAAAATTCACGTGGATACTCCCCGACTCAAAGTCGTTTTGTCGGGACCTCCACGATGTGAAAATTCCTCAAGGCCGAGACATTTGGCTGGTCACCGGTGATATAGTTGCGATGTATGCAAACATCCCTACCGAGGATGGCATTGCTCAAATCGCCGAACTACTCGGAGTCAGAGTTATGAACTTTGACCTCGATCGCGCCGCCGATGTCCGTTTCCAAACCCGTGAAGAATTAATTATAATTCTATTGCGACTGGTTTTGAAATACATTTATGTTACCTTCGCAGGTAAAACGTACCAACAAGTTGTTGGTACGGCGATGGGTACAGCTTGTGCGCCTTCATACGCCAACCTGTTCCTAGCCCTGCGAGAGGAGCTGGCTCTGAAAGAGATGAAGAATTTTCTCCTCTTCTATCGTCGATTTATTGATGATTCATTTGCTATCATCCACGGAACACGGGATGATGTTTGCAAATTTCAGAACCAGATCGGTAGCTTCCATCCGAACATGAGATTCGAATGGCAGGCATCAAGGCTTCAGTTACCCTTTCTTGATGTACTGGTCACCTTACAGGTGGACCGCGGATCATTTGCGCTCAACCCGCAATTCCGGCTGGTCACCAGTGTATTTCAGAAGGAATTGAATGCATACCTCTACATACCTTGGAATTCCTGTCACTCCCTTGAGTCCAAATGTGCTTGGGTTCAGGGTGAACTTATACGCTATGTGCGTATCTGTTCTCGTGAACAGGATTTCATGGAGATCTGTTTGCTTTTCTTCAAACGGCTCCGTGAACGCGGCTATCCACCGCGGTGGCTCCTACGCACCTTTGAGGATATTGAATACAAAGTGGAACGGCCCAGGGCACTCCTACCTTCTGTTCCTACAGATGGTGACTTTGATCTTCATGTACTCAAGCTCACTCAGAACCCGGTCTGGGATGAGATCGAACTCAGACCCATTCTTCGCAACCTGGAGGAGACATGGAGATTGTTGGAATGTGGCTATTCCAACTTTCATTTCATGGCTTCTTTCAAAAAACCGGTTGCTCTGGGTGACCGGTTGAATGTCAACAACCGAGATGCGTTGGAGAATTACCACACATCAACAGTGACACTCGTTTAGAACTGTTAACTTCGGCAGTTTTACTCGTAGATGTCCCTCGTTAATTACCTGAATTAAATTTCATGTTGGACTGTTGAGCTACCTCCATTGTTCCAGTCCACTCTGCACAGTGCATTGTGACCCGGCATTTCCCATCCCTAACCGGATCTTTCTCCCGGTCATGGTGAATGTGTAGGAAATTTGAACCTGGTAAATGTTGATCATAAAGGCAAATTCAGGCAGTAATGCCAGCGCCTGAACAAAAATGACAATATTAAAAACGAGGCAAAGCGGTGCCGTAAAAATCTACGTTGAGCGCTTCGGCGAGATGGACCGGCAGATCCGGTAAATCGTTGCGTGTGATACAAGGGAATCACGCCACCTGATGAGTCATCCGACGAAACGTTGTGTGCCCCCAACGTCGTGGCCCCGTTTTTTTCGACCCCCCTCCTGGCATATCTACCCGGCACACCTCACAGGGCGCTCTGTGCCCTTCTGTTCGCTAAAGCTCGCTCCCGGTTTTTGAGGTAGGTGGCGTATGCGACGGCTTCGGGCCAGAGGAAATGTGGGACATTGGAAGCAGTAAGCATGGCACGTGCATGCTCAATGAGAGTGCGATTGAGGCGTTCGGCGACGCCGTTCTGCTGAGGCGAGTAGGGTGCCGTGAGTTCGAGGCGGATGCCGCGTGAAGCGAGATAATCATGAGCTTCCTTCGAAATGTATTCCTTGGCGTTGTCAGCGTGAAAGCCTTTGACGGGTTTGCCGGTCTGAGTGAAAATGTACACGTCGTAGTCCTTCATTCTGGGTAGAACCTCCATGCACTTCTTCATCGTGTAAATCACGGTGTGTCGTTTAGCACCATCCGTATAACTGATGTAGTACCGTTCCCCGCCGATGCCGGTGACACGCGACGGTCCCCAGACATCGGTAAAGGTCATCTCGCCAATCTCCTTGTGCTCGCGTTCAGCCTCAGCTGGAAACGGAGCGACGGAGGACTTGGCTTTGATGCATGTGGCGCATTGGGCGGAAGGGGTGCTGGTTGGATCAACATTCATTCCCTCAACCATGTTGTGATTCTTCAGCAATTTGATGGATGCTGGAGAGATGTGCCCAAAGATGCTGTGCCATTTGTCCCAGGAGTGAGTGGGGGCGACGGCTGCAAAGACTGGAGTGAATGTGGAAGGCTGTGTGCACGGAGATGCCAGGACTGATGTGGGTGATGCGTTTGATGCAACAACCGGTGGAGGTGATGGCTGGGCCGGCATGGCCAGAGTGGTGGATCGGCTGGCGGCGGCAGTGACCTTAACGTGGTAGAGATCACCGATACGTTTGCCGCGCATGATTTCCTGGCGCTTAGGGCCGGGAGCGTAGATGTGCATGAGATCACCGTCAAATTGGATTGAAAATCCGGCACCGGCCATGCGACCGATTGAAATGAGGTTGTACGGTGAGTCTGGTACATGCAGGGCATCGGTCAGAGTGAGATTGTAGTCTGAACTTTTTACGTGGGAAGCGATGATAGCTGTGCCCATGCTGTGGGCACGGACACTGCCGAAACTAGACATGGTGTGGTTCCCGGCGGTCGTGTACGCCTGGAAAGATTTTCGCGAGGTGAGAATATGCTTGGTCGCGGCGGAATCAGCAATCCACGAGCCGCGGGGAGGGGGTGATGCGTGATGATTGCGCGAGGTTCCTGATGCTTCGTCGCGTAACGCGCCTTCGATTCGCGCGTATTCTGCTCCTTCTGGGCTGGGGAGAATGTTTTCCCAGCCTTGGCGTCACGGCAGTCCCCAACCATGTGCCCGATCCGGCCGCAACCGTAGCAGGTGATCTTCGGGTTGAACTTGGACTGTTTGCTGTGGCCGTGCTGTTTGTGGTGGTGTGCCAGAAGCGCTACCTCGTCGGAAGAGGGCTTAGCTTTACGACGGCGGTCCTGCTCGAGAATTCGGGCGACGAGTTTAGATGACTCTGTCAACGATGCCGTGTCGATCTCCGTGGTAAACGAGTCCCACGAATCCGGCAGTGACGTGAGGAGTGTGATGGAGTACTCCTCCTCGGAAAGTTTGGTTCCCTGCACCGCAAGTTTGGAGCGCAGGTTGGTGAGTTTACGGATGTGTTCTTCGATGTCCCCGCCGTCCTCGCAATGAAGACGTGAGAGCTGTCGGCGAAGCATCACAACGGCGATAACACCCTTTGGCTGATATGTGTCAGCAAGAGTGTTCCACGCAGATGTGGAGGTTTTCGCATCGGTGATGTACACCAACGGATCGTCGGCGACGCGGAGTCGAATCTGTGAGAGGGCCTGACGGTCCTTGCAGTCCCAAGCTTGGATCGCTTGTGCCTGGGTGCCCTGCGGATCAAAAATATCCCTGGAAGCACTAAAAGTGTGCTGATGGCGTGTGATAATACCGAGAACGTACTCGATAACCCTGATCCGTGAGGATGTCCGTCATTTTGACAGCCCATGTGCCGTAGTTCTCCCCACCAAGGAGATGCTGGATGCGATATGCGGAGGAGGTAGAATCCAACATAGTGGATGTGTGGGGGTGGCTAGTGTGTGTGGGTAGTGCGAGAGGCGTTGTAATGTGCGATCGCAAAGGAGTTAACTTTTTGAGCGGTTTGGCTTGGCAGTGATCAAGTGCTGGTGGCGTGTGAAGATTACGGGAGAGAAGTCGGTTAAGGCGAGGGCCCATAACCTGTTGAGATGATCACACTGAGAGAGAAGATAGAACTGGAATAATATTGTAGGCATAGAGGTACAGCTTATATACTGTGCAGAATATTATTTAGAATGTACTACAGGTAGGAAGAACACAGAGAATAGCTGAGTAAGGATGAGTAAGTAGAAGCGGGGAGAACGTCGGGGAAAGTCGGGCTTGGTAAGGCTCCAACCGTGGGAAAGTAACAATCCACAACAGTTATGGTGTCCTCAGCTTTCTCTTCTAAGTTCTCTGCTTGTTTTTTGCTTTTGTAGATTGATTGTCGACTACTTTCCTTGAAAATTGCTGGAGTTGCTCCATTGAAGTGATCTGTTCAAACGAGTGAGCAGAACCCACACAGAAGATGTCTATTCAATGAGCGCCTTTAGGCTTTTACACTGTTGACAGAGGATTTTTTCAAACTATAAAGCTGAACCAGCTCGCATCATTTAATGATACCGCACACCAACATCTTTGCCAGCGATCTTGGCACCTTCTGGCATTGTCAGCAAGCACCACTGGAAGAAACTCACATGCTACATTGCAATAAGGAATTCTATTAGTTGGTGTCATAGATAGGGTTGAGCAAGGTAAGGGTTGGAGGCACACACTAAGATAACATGAAAGCTTAAATCCAGTTTTGAGTGGTCAACACCTTGAACTCAAGAAACACAAATAAATTGCTTGGATTGGAAGGTTCACAGTCTGGAGGACAAAATGAAACTCAAATTTGGGTTCTCAGTAGAAGAAAGACTAAGGGTGTGCGTATGATATATCACTCTCATCTGAGACTGATCAAATTATGGATAAAAACTGTGCATTGAGGCTGAAAAAAAAAAATTGAATAGCTATACAAAGAAAGCAAAAAAGATCATCTTGAGTCTTGACATAGTATGGCAAAGATTCGGTAGGCTCAAAGGACGCGATCATCCTTATGCGAGTAAACATCACACCGTTGAAAACTCTGTTTCTGAGAGATATTAATCAACCAGCTCACCTCGAGATAATGGACCAATGCCCAGGAAGGCGAGTCATTATAGAAAATCCGACAGCTGCAATGTAAAGATTCAAAACCGTCACAGAAGACTGAACTTTCCGAGGATGCATAGCGTTGGACCAATCCCACAGGTAGCATCACACCAACATAGACAAATAAATGGATATTGATAGATGACACAATGGTGGTACACAAGGTGGATAGGTCCGAGCAGATAGTTGTTAAAGACTCAATGTGTTGTGTGATACACCCGATAAGACAAGTAAGACCCAAAGTATAGGGAAGAATTAGGCCACACACGAAAAACAGCTTGCTCTCTACTATTCAGAATAGATGTAACAACAACGCAAACTTGTTAGAGAACAGATATGTAGGAGGATAGTCAGTTACTTTAAGCTATACACAAACCAGAGGGATATAATGTTTGACTGCCTCTAGGCGGCCATTGCATATGTACTCCTTGGGGTCAGGCAAAGTGTCTCTTGAAGATCCTCTTGAGTCCTTTGTATGCTCTTTTGAGCCACCTTAGTGCAAGGGGGGTTCAACAGCCGAATTGGCAACACCGGGTCGGAGGGGGGGTCCCCCAGGAAGGCTTAAGAAAACTTTTCAACCTACATTTCAAATTAGTTTTGAATCTCGCTGAAATACCCTAAAAACATCATAGCACAGTCAGAAACACTTTTTGAGATGTGCAACCCGAATTTTGATCGCAACTACCTAATCGGGACAGAATGATTTAAATTTGGCGGGAAAAGTCCCTGTCAAGCGCCCTTGCATAGCTGAAGCATTACAAATGCCTCTGATCATAATTGGAACATTGTTGGTTGGGTTTGAATAGCACGGCATAAATTCTCACCCAAAATAACAAGCCCAAACAATTGATCGCCGTGGGAGCCGTGGGAAAGTATTGCCTCATATAGGGGGGGTTCGGGGGGTGCGGGGTCTAGAATCTTAGTTAAAAAACTTTTCGACTGTATATCTGATTTTTTTAAAGTTGAGCCCCCCTTGCACCTTAGTGTGTTTGGTGGATTCCTACCAACCAGTGAAGCAACCCATCTGTATCGGACATATTGAAGAGCGATGTTGGAGATGACATTGTGTGTTGAATTTGCATGCTGAGCCTGCACGTGAAGACATCGGAGGAAAGAAATATAGAGCCACGTACTTTGCTTCTGTTGTTCTTGATGGTTCGTAGATGTGCAGATTGAAGATATAGTGGCAGCAAATAAACGGAAAATACGGAGGGTGGTACGTGGGAATATGGAATCTTCCGAAAGTGAAACGATGATTGGGTGCCCTTGCTGACTGATGTGCTGCGGCATATAGAGGATCAGGAACCAAGGGCCAATAAACCCAAGAAATGCAGGAGAAAAAAGAGTGAAGTTAAACAGTCGGACAGGTACATTGAACTTGTGGATTCTTGTTCTGTCCAGATCCGATGGTGTTTGCCGACAATGCCAGAGAGTGCCAGATGGTTCAGCTTTACAGTTTGAAAAAATACTCTGTCAGCAGCGTGATGCAAGCTGATACAAGACGCAATGTGCGGTGGGATGATCTTGAGCTGGTCTGCTCAGCGTAAAACCACCCTCTATGGCACATAAGCATCAGCAAAACACCAGCAAATAAACAACTGGTGGGAGATTTAGATGTGTCATCTCAGCAAGGACTGCGAGCTCTATGCACAGGAATCAAGTGCACAAACAACGGTGGGAGGCATATACTGTGCCTGACCTGTGTGAGATTGCACATTATAGGCAATCCTGCCTCTTCTCGCCACACCCCAAGTCGCCTGCAGCATGAAGCCACCCCTTGATGGTGTACGTACATGAACAGGATATTTGCGAGGGGTCATGGCGAATGTTGTCCCATAAGCTAGTTCATAGCTGCTTCGCCAGCACAGTGTTCCGGTGTCAATGGGGAACTGTTGAATGCACACCCAGTTGCGGACACAAAACTATTGGTCGGTGTTGGGAAAGCTGGGAGGTGGTGGCCGTTCTTACCTGCTGGAACAGAGATTATCTCACGACTGCCCACGAAGGGCATCACTGCGCTAAAAAGTGAGTATTTCATCTCCCGTACAAGTCAGGACACTTACCCGTATTTCTGCAGCACACAAACAACCTTCCAAAAAGATCATTCACAGAGAGTGAATCCGGAGCAGTAGAAATTAGTATTCTGGAAAGCATTCTGGTGAAGGTCAATCACGGCCAGATTCCAAATGTTGTTGTTTGTTGTACTATATGGTTGATGGCAAGTTGATGGGATCGATGTTACTCGGACTTCATCCACTCCTGTGAAGACCAGAGTTCTTCACCCAACAAGCGGTAGACCCACCAGAGGAACAGAGCAAGCAGAGTGAGCCTCTGTGCCACAAGCAGGAGTCCTTAAGCTTGTGATACACTGTTAGACAGAAGCAAGGGACAATGGATCATATAGGCCGTAGAGCATTGTTCTGCCATCTTAATACTGTCATTGGTTGACACTACAGCATTATTAGACAAACGAAGTGAGCCTAAGTCGAGTGTTTTCTAATTTATGCATTTTAGTAAAATATAAAAGCATTTACAAAATTAAGTAAAATCAATAGCTTTCTCTTTGGTCTTTTGTTGGAAGATGTAAACATATTGTACACAATTTACCGAGTGTGGTGTAGTGTTTTCTAATTTATGCATTTTAGTAAAATATGAAAGCATTTACAAAATCAAGTAAAATCAATAGCTTTCTCTTTGGTCTTTTGTTGGAAGATGTAAACATATTGTACACAATTTACCCAGTGCGGTGCGAAGCATTGACATATGTGTATTACAGTGGGATATGAAGCATTGACATGTGCGTATCAGGTTATACTAGCCTGTTGTACTTATTATTTCTATAGGCTCGTATTCCGTGGCTCCAGACCAAGCTCGACGGGTATGTCGAGCGAATCAACAATACTGCAAAGCGAGCGGATCGTAATAAGATTCTTCCTCATGGTGTGCCAAATGACATCTGTGAACACCCCGCCAATTATGGTGTGTTAGACTTCAAGGTATAGCATTCATCTCCAGGATAGGAGATAATTGAACCCTTCAAACAGATCAAAGTCACTCCGAATGCAATCAATGATGTTCGAGAAGTATTTGTGCCTCCCGAGAACCAGGTTTTTCAGTCGGTACCTCCAAACTTTCAGTGCATTATTGCGCTAATCTACATGGGAATTGGACAACCCTCAGTTACGAGAGCTTCTTGTTAGGATGTATAATGCCAACTTCTGAGCGTGTTCAGAGATCTCGATGCAGTCCACAGAATTCCACATGACATTGATGCAGACTGGGGATATGCCTGGTGATGCACATGCGAAGGACATCGGGCTCACCCCTATTTTGCAACCACTATGCAATGGAGAGGATGTAATTGGACCGAGTGGTGCATATTACATGGGAGGGGTCACCAACGGCAACAGCCTAGATCCGGGAGCATTTTACTGCCTACCTTCGGTTCTGACAAAATTCTAGATGCTGCACAATCCACTGAATTAGATGATATGCTGAACGATGAACCGGTCATAAGGGAGGATGACTCCAACGATGAAAGCGAAATCTTTGGGGGTTCATCAGGGGTAGAGGTAGAGGTATGAAATAGTCAACCTCTACCTCTACCTCTCAAACCCTTACCCCTAGAGAGGTATGACCTCTACCTCTCCGGAGGTACACGGAGGTACAAACACCTGTACCTCTCACTCGTACCTTTGGAGAGGTTTCAAAGAAACATAACCACACACAGTGTGCTGGGGCCTCCTATACTGTTCTGTACACTCTTTCCGGCTTTGGAGCTGCAGTTTGACTATATGTAACATGTTCCAATTATGTCATTATTCTGATCCAGGCTCAAAGACAGCTTGAACCCTTCAGTTATACCAGCAACACTTTTCTATCGGTAAAGTCAGCTGTATGGAGCCCAAATTAGGCCCAAAGGCTTCTTAGAATCACCATCCACAGCCTAAAACCCAGTACCTCTCTGTACCTATGTACCTCCAGAGGTTGGCAGAGGTTTGGCCAAAGGTATGAATGTCTCAACCCCAACCCCTACCTCTACCTCCCACCATACCTTGGGAGGTATACCTCTACCCCTGGTGATCCTGATTTGTGTGGTTCTCGGATGAGGAGGTGCCGGACGATGCAACAAATGATGAATGGTAGTTTCCGTCTGTAATTCGAGACATTCGAGACAAATCGCATCAGCAACTTCATGAATTTACTGATGGCAAGTCAACGACAGTGTACATAGTGTTCCAATAGTGTTCGCAACTGGCCCCTTTGTCTGAATCTCCAACAACAAGATGACACAATATTTCACCACTCAGATTGACCATGTACATTGGTGCAACAACTTGAATTGGTGTCTCATACACTTACTGGGGTCGGCAGAGACCCATGGGGGCAGTTTTTGCGGTCTTACACCTGCAAATGGAAGCCCCAATCATATGCCATCACGCGGCAAGCAAGCCGGATGTTGCTAAAAAGTGTGGTGCTCTGGGTATTCATAGGCCACAGAAAATGAACCCGGCAATCCAGGCGATCAAATTTGTTCTTATTTATCAAATTGATGATCATTAGTTCTGCAAACGGCTGTAAAGAGCAAAATTGAACATAGGCTATTTCAAGAGTTTTTTTCCTAGAAAAGGTGGAGGTAGACATTATCCCGGCACAAACGAATAAGAGCTTAAAAAGATCTGTGGTCGGAATACACTTTTATTGGAATCATTATAAATAAGAGCTTAAATATAAAATGTGGGTTTTCATCGTAAAATGGCAAAACTTTACTTATAAAGTAGTTAAGATGCAATTTTTGCAACACGGCTGCCCTACCTCCTCTTTTGGCCTCCTGTGTTTGTTCTCTTTTACATCTGTCACAATCCTCCTGCTGTAGCATTGCCCCACGTCAATCAGCAAAGGCACCCAATCTGTCCGGGGCACCTCTTCTGACACCCCTCTGGTCAATTGCCACTATTTGTTATAGATAATGTTGTATATTGTTGCTCTATACAATAAGAATTATTGGATCAGAAGGGTTCAAAATTAAACAGATGAAGCCTGTATAAAGTCCGCATGTTCCGAATTCTGTCTTTACGTCCAAATTTGAATCTAGACGGTATGTTTGTCCCTACACAAATGATTCAACCAGTATAGTAGCACATGTTGCAAATAGAAGAGTCTCATCAAAGCACTCTGAATAAAGCTTAGTTCCATTATCTTAGAGATTATTCCAGGAGAATTTCAGCAGCTCTGAAGGCCAAGGGGGGTTCAACTTTAAAATCTTTGACACCAGGTCGAATTATGCTTAATATGATGGCTGGCAATCGCGTTTAGATTTTTTCAGATTTTTCCCGGTTTTTTTCGGAAAACTTTCCCACAGTGGGGGGGAGGTGGGGTCCAGCCAATTTTTTTGGCCAAAAATGTTCCCATGAATGCGTACGTTTTGGGAAAAATCGAAAAAAAATTGAAAGAAATATTCAATTTTCCCATCAAAAGTCACCATATCTCGACAACCACAGGTCGGATGAACCTAAAACCTTCGGATATCGATTCCCCACCCCATTTACCACCTAATTCGACCCGGTGTCAAAAAATTTAACGTTGAACCCCCCTTGCTGAAGGCCATCCAAAAACCCTGAAAATAGATGTCCACATCATAAAAAGCACCCTCATCTTCCATTTCCTTCATGTTCTAGCCCCGAGATAAAGACATTGATACAGGAAGATCAGTCTGCTCATTTGCCTCCTGATTCATGCTGTCCCAAGGTTGTGCAAATCAAAAGCAGATTGATCACCCACATTGCTTCGTGGTATAATCCACCTTTGATTGTGGAATTGTAGACACCCCATGTCACAGCATCTTTAAACTGAAACTCAAGCACCGTGAATAATATTTCTTTTTTCCCTTGGAACAAAGGGACATGCAACTCCAGGCAGTTAAGGACGTCATTTGGATTTCTCCTATTCTGTATTTTCATGCCTTAACTTTTCAGGGTGTTCCACACCCCTCCGGTCTGTCTTCAAGCCCAAGAGCTCTGCCAATTACTCCGGTCACATGTCTCTGGACAGTAGCTATATATACTCACAGCCTAGCATGTGGATCCTGAGAGTTTATTCTCTTCAGATTCCTCTCATTAGTTATATTAGTAACTTCCTCTTGTCAGGACTCTTGAGTATTCTCGGTGAAAGGGTTGCACAGGAGAAGCGGATGGAATCAAGATTCGACGGTTTAGATAT